>CALNHX010008539.1:0-59473 GCA_940337035.1 Agriotes lineatus | reverse complement strand
TGATCGACATTGATCTTTCGAACCACATATTCCATATCATCAGTGTCCTGGGCTATTACCGCTTGATCGTCTGGAAACTGCTTCATATAGAGGCATACAGTGTTGAGCCTCATCACCATTTCATGCACCTTTGTTTTCGACTCTATGAATGCTGTTGCTACATATATCCTAAAGAGGGTTGGGGTTATACAGCATAGTGTCTAATGAGACCTTTGATAATTGAAAATTGTTAGGTTCGTTATGTTCCTAGGTTTAGAACCGTCTTGCAACGTTTTATTGATAGTAGATTTTCTTACAACTTGACACAGTATACTAATGGGGATATGATCATAGAATTTCTTCAAGTCTTCTTTTCTATAATCTGATTGAAGCAAAATCCGTTTAAAGTGCGTGAACATTTCGACCGAAAGCCACTCTGCCCTTCTTCATTTAATCTATGATCATGTTTTACAAAGTGGCATGCAATTTTTCAATAGAGTCTGCTGATGGTAGTTATTCGTTTCTACTTGATACAGTTGCAGTTGTAGTTAATACGTGTGATAATGATAGTCCATTTCTTAGGTGCAATAATTTTCGGCCTCACTTAATTTTTCTCTGGCTTCTTTACATTCTTTATGAACCCCCAGTTTCTGTACACAATCACTCTCTAATAATGCTTTTAGACTTTTTTCACATACTCTATTCCCTAATTTACTAATTTCTGATTCAGCAGCTCTTGTAGTTAAATGTTTTGTATTTCCGATTAAACCGTCTTCTACTAGTTTCGGGTAAATGCATTGTCCGCTACAAAGTGAAATTCAAATAGCGAGAAAAGGCAATTAAATGATAGAATACTCAAGCTAGAGAAGCAAATAGAAGGTATATATAAGGAAAAAATTAGTAATCAACATATTAAGAGGGGTAACCCAGTCTTAACATTCGAGCATATTTTTACCACTCGAGCGAGCGCAGCGAAGCAAGAGTGGTAATTTATGTGAGAAATGTTAAGACGGTTTCCCCTAGAAATGCGTTCATTAGCTTATTGTGCATTGAGGCAATAATTTTGAATCAATAATAATTACTAAAAACTGCTAAATCGAAATCGGACTACCATGAATATGTGTGATGTTGCTATAGTGAATGCATGTTAAATGAGTGGATGCATGTTAAATGTATCTTAACATGTGAGAATGCGAGTGGATGCATGTTAAATGAGTGAATGCATGTTAAATGTATCTTAACATTCCAGGACGCGATCATGTTAAACACTGTTTAACATTTCAATGAACCATAAAAGATTAAATGTGACAATTAGAGGAATATAAAGTGATACGCAGCAAGTTGAAACTGAAGTCGATAAAGTAACAGTTATACATAACAAAGATGGTAAAACAATAAATATTATAGAATTAATGTCTTGGGAAGCAGAACAAGAAATAATGAAAAAGAAAGCCAAATTGAAAGATCGAGACATGCAGAAATTATAAATATTGCAAAACAAAGGAATTAACGACGGACTTAGAGTTAAAACAGGATATAGGAAAATAATCTTCGAAGGCGAAGTATACACATGGGATGATAAGGAAAAAGGGGTGATAATAGCAAAAAAAACGGAAAAGTATCACAAAAGGAACCTTAACGATACTGGATGCGAAATATGGAAAATGGAGACCTAGAACATGAGGTCGATATATTGGAAAGAAGAAGAGTTAGCAGCACTAAAAATAATGAGAATAACTTAAATTAAATAGGAGGGATATGGACCATGACTATTTTCCTATCAACTACTAATTTATAGTGGGGTAAATGAAACACAAGAGCCAAAACGAAAGTAGTTTTCTTGATAAGAAAGACTACGTTGAGGAATGAATTTGGAAATCTATCTCTAAGAGAATATAAAAATTATTCATGGAAATATGTTAACATACTATGATTTCAATTATAATAGTGTATGAATCAAGTGAAAATGAGAAAGTAGAGGAGAACAACAAATTCCGAAAAGAGCTACTAAAGACGACAAAAAAGATAAATTAGTATTGATATGACATTTTAATGCAAGGGTTGGTGGAGACCATATTAAATGGGATTAGAATTTTGTACAGACAATAATCGCTTGGTTGCAAACTCCATTTTCAAACATAAATGGATCTATAAAATCACCAAGTAGAAGCGAAAAATCGATAACGGACCATGCGGTAATACCAAAGAACAACTTGAAAGAAACAAACGATATAAGAAGTAGCAGGGTCTACAAAATAAGGAGCGATCACTACCTGCTAGAGGCTACCTTCAAAATAAATAAAACCACTAAAATCAAAGAACAACGAAATGCTACATATAATAGAGGGACAATACAGGTACCCATGGACTGAAATATCAACATGGGGGACATAGGTACACATTAAAATTAGAAGAAAAGACGTTAAACAATAACAATACACAATATAGTAATACCATCGATAAAAGATGGGAAATATTTAAATCAATATTAGTAAAATGTGCAAAAAAAAGTGGTGCCACCAAAATTGGAAAAAAACAAGAAACGCACTGCCTGGTGAAGTGATAAAACCAAAAAAAGTTAAAGAAAATTATCTATCAAAAAGAAACGCCGACACACATAAACTATATGGAAGGTAAAGGTAAAAGAAGCTGTCAACGAGGATAAAGAGAGATCATACGCAGCACACAATTAATGAAAAGTAGCAAGGCGAACAAGGAATTATTCTATAAGATACTAAAATCTGTTAAAACCAAAAAGAAGTACCTAAGACTAAAGCGAATAAAAAAGATTCAAGGAAGTAGAATAGAAAATAAATATATATCAAATAGATGGAATGAATATTTTCAAGAGCTGCTAACACAAGAAAACGACGAACAGAGGACTAACAACGCAGAAGTAAATGAGAATAATCATAAAGATAAAAATCGTAGCTAATATTAAAACTGGAAAAGGATCGGTGTATGTTGAAAGTTTTTGGCTAATAATGGAATTAAGGAGTTACCTATAATTTATAATCTAGCATGGAAAATGAAAAACATACCGATTGAGTGGAGTACAGCAATTATCTTTCTAGCTGGGTAGCTGCCAAAGTGTAGGAGGTGTAGTACGAGAAAACAAATTAAGGGTTATGTTAGAAAATAATTTAGAGGATGTTCAAAGCAGCATCTGTCGAGGTTATGGTGTACAAAACCATATGTTCAGTCTGCAACAAATGTCTGAGAAAATATTAAGCCAAAACAGAAAAGTTTTTTTATGACTTACGTAAGGCTTTTGATATAATTAAAAGACGTGTTTAGAAAAGAAAATTGTTGATATCGATCTATTAGAAACAATAAAATGTATATACAAACTTAAAAAAGGAGAACTAGAAATATAGCTTCTGACTTGTTCAACATGGTTATGGTTTAGATGCGTAATGCATGAAATTATAAAAGAATGTGAGCAGAGAATGAAGAAATTTATTATCGGATACAGAAACTTACAAACTATACGTGTTGAAGTATGCGCAAAAGTGTGTCGATGCGGAAGAACATCTACAACCTTGACCTTAATGTGAACAAAACTAAAGTGGTAGCAATTGCAAACAACGATATGATAATGAATCTTAAAATGGGAAACCATAACGGTAGAACAAGTAAACAACTTTAAGTATTTAAGTAGCGTCTAAATATACTAGGAACCATAGAAGAGTTAAGTAACAGGATAGGAGTTGTACTTAATGTATATCAGGGATTATACAGACGTTATTTGAATAACAAAGTAATTCTACACAAACCAAGGTACAAACTATTTATTTTCTAGCATTAATCTAGGGAGAAGAAAACTAGGTCCTAAACAAGGGTCAAAAGTGGAAATTACAAGCAGAAAATATTCAGTTTTAAGAAATATTTCAGGTGTTATAATAGACGAAGGGGAAAGAAATAATGATATTAGCACACAATTATAAATAAAATTATTGAAAGAAGAATTAGAAAAACAACAACAAAGGTGGTTTGTATACTTAGTACTGACAGCAACCAAGAAGATTACGGAACGGGAGCATTGGGGAATACTACAGGAAACGAGAAGGGATTGGAATGATGTGAGGAGAATGACAGAAGACAGGAAAGTATCCAACAATTTGGTATTTATGGTATAGATTCAGTAAGAAAACTACTAAAGGAATGAATGATATTAGGAAATCAGGGAATGCCCCTAAGCAAAAAGTAGCTGCAACCTAAAAAATACACCAAGGAATATCCTAGAAACGATTCTGACACAGCGTGAACAGCATTATAATTAACATTTAAAAATATAAGCGCAAAAATGTTTACATGCCTTTTCGAAACTTCTAAGGCCAGTCTGTTCCGCGGTGAGTTACACAAAAGTGTAAAATTAATATTTCATAGATCCATAAGACTATCCCTTAAGTTCTCCTCATTTTCATTTGCAATTTGTAATTTTTTCATTCTTAGTCTTGTATATTTTATTTAAAAACCTATTCTGGCACTTCACTTTAAACTCCAACAGATTCATAGTCTCCAAGAAGAATTGGCCACCAAGTAAAAGCATTATTTCAATATTTCCCGGAGACATAAATGAACTAATTAAGGATTTGAAGAACCCCATCTGTACCGATAAAAACAAGGCCGAGCGCAAACGGCGACCGCTCTCGAATATCCGAAGGGTTCAATTAAGGATGAACTCTTTATGCCACCGCTTTGTAAAGCAAAGCGTTTTATTTTAATTTAAGAAGTGTAATTATGCAGCCTCCAGACCATAAACGATGTGAAGACCTGCGCTATATTTCTTCGCGAACAATTTAAGCGGCGATTAAACTTTTTGGATTCTTAACCTGAGGTTCCATGGTCTAGACTGAGTGCAATTCTTGTTTCTTAGAATGCTGCGCGGACAAAGGCTCGCTTGTTCGCCGCTTAAGTCGCAATTTGTGGATTGCATAAAACATTTCACATGAACCGCCAATTTTCTATTCATCTTCCAGTTTTGCGAAATGTGAAAAAATATTTTTGCGTCTCAATAATTATACAACAAAGATTATAAATTCGAATAGTCTTCAAGAACTAACTCTAATGAAATTAATCCTAGGTTATCTTTTATATGGTTTGAATAATAAACGAAACACTGTATACAAAACTATAGACTAAATAACAAAAACAATAATTAAATTTAATAAATAAGCAATAAAGGTTGTAATTTTGTTCATTTAGTCAGTTATCTCTGTAGTAAATCGCACAATAAAAATTACTTGCTACTCTACCAACTATAAAAACAAAAATAGCTACTTGAGCAAGTAAAGAAAACTGACTTTTTTAGAAATGCGTTTTTCTTTGAATGAGATTAAAAAGGATCTTTTTCTCATTACAAGGGAATATTATTTATGGGTATATACTTTTTTCTGAAAAAAAAATAAAGAAAATCTCTGCATATCTTAATCATACGATATTGAATAATCGGTAGCGTTAATTAGTCTAGGGTTTCGATCACTTGTGTTTCCACAAATTGTATTCGATATATTTTTTAGTCCCAAAAGTGGAGGTTTTAGTAAATGGTGGTATTTTCTGTTCAATTGTGTTTCGGTTAATTATTCTGCAACCACCCCCATTATTTAGATTCAAGCCATTCGTTGAATTTTGTTGAGCCTGTTTCCATCATCAACGTCTTTGCCTTTATGCCACCACACTAAGGCAGCATAAATTAGGATAAGTATGGGTACTTTTGTATATTTTGTAACGTACAATATTAGACTTTAGCTCCCATGTAACATTGGTGGCGTTTAAAAGTCAGTTTGGTGTCACATATGACACCCAAATACTTGGCCTTTTTTACCTTTGTTGTACATGAAGAATCCTTCGTGGTTTGCCTTTCTTCTTCGTTTTGTTGATGAAAGAGAATTATTTTGGCCGATGATTCGTTTGCTACGCACCATCGTTTTACGGTGTTTAGTGTAACACGACTCGGTCCCGCGGCCTCGTTGGAGGGCGGGCGACTCTTGTTGATTTGGCCCTGGCAACTCAGTCGGCCAATGGTGTTCTCCCTGGTAGGCGGAGCAGACCTAAGTGCAAGCGCGAGAGAGAAAGAGAGAGAAAACAAAAAGAATGATATTTACACAGGTTTTTAATTGTTTGAACATATATACAAAAGAGAAAAATAATAGGCTATGTATTGGATGACGCCTCGAAGCTTCTGGTGGGGTGGGGTCGCCGTGTTTCGTCCCGGGGCTCTTCCTCTCGTGGGGAGGGGCGTGCGTGCCGGGGACGGCGAAGGTTCTGGCGCTGGAGGCGGCTCGGAGGGCTAGGTGTGCGGCCTCGCCGGCTCGTCGGGCCGGATGGCTGCGGATTGGGGCGCCTGGGCGATGGTGACGGGCGGCGGCGGTGTCGGCGGTGGCTGGACGGTATGCGCGCTGGAGATGAGCGGAGGGACGGCCGGGGGCGGTCGCGTAGCTCCTTGGTCTGCCGCGGATCCCTCCTGTGGTAGTGGGGTGTACCCTGGACCTTGCTTCGGACCGGCAGGGCTACTGTGGGGAGCTGGGGGCGGCGACTCGACTCGGCGGGGGCGCAATATGCGTCCCACAAGGACTGCTGTTCCCGTGTCTCCTCGGCGCTTAGGTGCAGCTCCAACTCCACTTCCAACTTTCGGGGGCGGCGGAGGACCTGTCGCTGGCGGCGGTGCGGGCGGCGCGGTCCGGGCGGAGTCTGGTCGTACAGGGCTTCCTGTCCCATGGGCGTGTTTCGGAGCTCCGGGGTCCGTGGGCACTACTGCGGGGATGCGATGTCCGCGCGGTGGGCGGCGGCGGCGGGCGGCGGCGGCGGGCGATCCTGAGTGCGGCCGCAACTGTAGACAACGGCGTGCCTTGAGGGTCAAGGGCGACTCGGGGTTGGGGGTAGGTGAGGGGCCGAACAGGCGTTGGAAGGTCTCCTGGAGCCTGTAAAAATATATGAGACTGATTAGTGCGTGGGGGGGGGGGTGGCGTCCTTGGAGAGGCCGGCTGGCGGCGGCGTCCTGTGGAACGGGGAGGAAGGAACGTCCTTACTCCATGGAGGCGGTGACTCTGCAGGCGATGACGGCAGTGATTTGGGGGGGGCGGCCGGCGTGTCGGGCGGCTGGATCCGGCTTCGCTTGGGCAAATTCGGCTAAGTGCCAGGAGCTCGGCGAGCACCACTGGCGACTAAATTCGAGTCCGCGACTTTTTCTAAGTCCCAGGAGCTCGGCGAGCACCGCTGGAGACTAAGTGTCGTTGAAGCTGGAGTAATCAGGCTGGCTGGACCGAGGGCAGTGGCTGCTGGATGCTGACTGAACTGCTGGCTGGAACTCCGTGCCCTTCTCAAATCAAATCAAATCAAATCAAATACGTATATTAAACAGAATATGTACAGGTGATTATTTACAAAACATTTTAATATTATTAATATAAGTCCGTGGGGTTGGGCCGTTCTAGGCTTTTGGCCTCTTCAGCCCTGGGGTCTTCCTTCCTTCTTGTGGGTTGGTGGTACTTCTACTGGTCCTGATGTTGGGGTTGTTTTTTCTTCGGTGGGCGGCATCTGTAATCATAGAAAAATTTGTGTAGTATTGGCTGTTAGGAAAATGGTTCTCCTCATTGACAGGGGAGTGTCAATGAGGATCCAGTGAGGTCAAGGTAAAGGAAAATTGGGGGGGGGGGTGATTTAGTTAAAGGTAAAAACGACTTTGTTACCGGAATGTGATATACGGAGGAAACGGGCTAGGCAGGCATGGGCGGATTGCTCGAGGGTGGTTTGGATCTTCTGCTTCTGCAGGGGGAAAAGGTCGAAGAGGGTTTTGGTAAGGAAACGGATGAATTGTCTCACTGATAGGAAGGGTTCGTGGGTTTGGTCTTCGTCCATGTCGGAGTTTTCGGGATCGAGGCTGGGTTCAATGATTTTGGTCGGGACAACAGGGGTTTCGGGGGTAATGGTTTGGGGTTTTGGGAATTTAGGGCATTGATGGGACCAAGCTGGGTGGTTTCCTTTACAGAAGGGGCAGCTGGGGGTTTCGCTGGGACATTTTCCGGGGGGGTGGGTGTTTGGGCAGGTGGGGCACACAGGTTTACTCCTGCATTCGGAGAGGGAGTGCCCGAAGGCAAAACATTTGGTGCACTGGAGAGGTATAGGGGTGGGGGGGTGGGAGGGCTCGCAAGGGTGCTTGCGGCCGAAAAGTTGGAGGCCATTGATGAGGAGCTCGTCGATGGTGGCTTTATCAGTGGAGATGATACGGAGTAGGGGAGTGGGGCGGTTTGTGGCTTTGGATGTGATTCTCCAGCACTTGAAAATTTGGAGTTGGGGGCACTGGAGTTTGACGTCTTCAGGAGCGATGTCCTGGTCGACGTCTCGGGCGACAATGGAGAAAGTGGGTGGTTTTTTGGCATGTTGGGTGGGGGAGGCCTTTCGGGATAAGGGACAAACTTCAAGAGTTTTGCTGTTGGTGGCGGTGCGGAGTTTGGACTGGGTGACTCCATTGAGGGGTTGCTCGGTGATAAGGAGGGCGGTTTTGTTGTAGTTCACTACAAGGGTTTTGATGCCCTTGAAGCCGTGGGAGATCAGGAGGGAGTAGAAGGATTTTTGGGTGGAGAAACTATCTGGGATATTTTTAATGGAGTATCTGAAGGAATCGGGCTGGGGGGATGTAGTAGAAGAGACTGAGGATCGACGAGCGCTGGAAGTTGTTGGGGATGTGGGGGTTTCGAGGGGGGGGAGCGATAAGAGGGACGGTATTGGTTTATCCTCACCGGTTTTTTTTGATGGTTTTGCGGAGGTGCTGGCGGCGGGGGCAGCGGCTTGTAAGGCTTCTAAGGCTTCGGTGATGGATTCGGCCTCGGCGGCGGCGGCAGCGGTGGCGGCAGCAGCGTCGGCGGCGGCATCGGCGGCTTTGCGAGCTTCGGCAGGATCGGTAGCGGCGACGGCAACGGCGGCCATGGCTTTGGCCTCAGCGGCGGCGGCAGCGGCGGCGCGATCGGCAGCTCGGAGTGCTCGGCGGAGCGTGGCTTCCTGGGATTCGGTGTCGGGCTGGGTCCGTTTCTTTTTCCCTGCCATCTTAACGTCCTGATGGCACACGAAGGAATGGGATGAAACGAAACGTTGACTATTCTTTTTTGTGTGAGCGCGCCCGGAGAACCAACTGGACTCCCCGGACCGCTGGAGTTCGAAAACTTTCTCTGCTCTGGTTGGTCGCTTGGCTGTGTGTTGCTTCTCTCGCTGCTCAGGTCGGAATCGCCCTTCTCAAGAAGCCCGGGGTTTATAAAGGTCTTGCCGGCTTTGTTTGCCGATTCCTCGCTCCCGATTGGCTGAACGGCAGTGGGGACGTTTGCAAATTTGATAGGAATTGGATTCGCGGCTTTGATCTCCGCGGCGCGAAGCGCTATCTTATCGCTGACATGGGCATTGCTTCTGTCTTTTTAAAACTTGAATTTTGAGTTCTTATTCGACATGTTTCGCCCGCATATTAACAAAGTTAGGATTGATTAAATTATTTCTATACTATAAGCCGCGCGGTTGTGACGCCGATCTTTTTAGATGCCGCGGCGTTTGCGGGCTTATCACTTTCGTAGCGAGAGGAAAGAAACAAAAATCTCTGCATTGTTTGCGCTTTCTAAAGACTTGAATTTTGCGTTCTTATTCGACGTGTTTCGCCCGCATATTAACAAAGTTAGGAATACTTAAATTATTTTTACAATAGAAGCCGCGCGGTTTGTGATTCGCGGACTTCCTGGTACGCGGCCTTGCTGCCCCGTGCTTCCACTGTTTAGGCGATTTTTTTCGCATGCTCCGGTGGTCGGTGTTTTCTTTAATTCAATCAGCCCTCGCGGCGTGGGTTTTCATTGTTCCTCGATTTGAACGCGAGTTTTTAATGCCTGGATTTTATTTCAGACTATCCGGTGCCGGTGTTTATTGATGCTCTTTGAGTTTTATTTTCTAAACTGCTTAATCCTAAAACTGTCTGTTCCTCTCGTCGCTGCAATCTTCGCAAACTTTATAGTTTTATGGTGCTGTTATTTCGGCCCTTTGCCTACTTGGAAAAAAAATTATGCTTTCTACCGCGGGCGGCTGCGGATTATTTCATACGTGCATTTTTTATGTTCACCCTGACCTTATAACATTAGTAAAAAGGAAAAGAAAGAGACCAACACCTCAATTCGCGTAATGTTGGCCCTTTTTAATTAATGCGCCAGCTTCCCTGTGTTTTTGAGCGGTTTACCGCCCGGAACACTTCCTTTGTCGCGCTGTCATCTTGTTTTGATGGGTTTATGAAGGTTATGCTCTGGGCCGTAATGCGGCAGCTCCTTGTAAATTTTTGGGACGGCTGCCGCTATGCAGATGTTTAAACTGCGTCTTTGAATTTTGGCGATCTGGTAATGAATGCCGCGTTTTGATACTTGTTGCGTGGCGAGGGCGTAATCGACTTAAATTTTGGTAATGGAGGCCCTTGCGTGCCTCCTGAATCATATCAAGTGTCACTGGAATTCTGTTAAATACAGTTCCTTCAAATTTTCCCTGGATATTGCTATGATAAGACGTTAAAAAAAACCAGGACAAATTTCACACGCGATACGAATTATGAAATTAATTATTACTGCAAAATGTTCGGATCAAAACGCGTTACAATTTTGAATTTTACAAATACTCTCCCATTAAATATTAAATACAACGGATATTATAATTTAATGAGCTAGTCACCCTCGATGTGATCGGAGGCTTTTGATTGTCAAATTTACTATTTTACGACTGGTCTGGTTTATTTTGTCAATAATGTTCATAGCAACACATCTGAAATAAGTTGGGTTTTTAACAACCAGCTAAGATTCGTAATACAAGAGATCTATTTGCGAGTTAAATTAAAGAGTGAAGAGTGAGGTTAGTGGAATCAAATCTAAGACAATTTGAGTGTTTTAGAGTTTAATAAGTTTTGTATATGGTTAATATTATAGGATGTTACCATAGATTAATTTTAGTAGGGGGTTTTCCATATTTACCCAGTTAAATAACTACATTTCACACCCGATCTTGCAAATTTTTCTAAGATCACTTAGCATTTGCCCAAATTGCATCGGAATGGGTTGAAATTGCACAGAAAGTTGTCTAGTAAACTGATTTTGCCTATCCATACTTTAGATCTGGGTTCTTGAGTGATTTTGTGTTCGATTTTTACAAAAATAAATCCATAAGTTGAAAAGCAAATTTTATAATTGTGCATTGTGTATTGTAAAACATCATATGCATCACGTGTAGAGGGTAGATAATCCAATTTGAATCTTTATTCGACTTTACAAACAGGTTTAGTCATGGAATAATGTAAAAATAAATTTTGATTACGTGGTGAGGACTTTATATGAGAAATTAAGTAAAGACGCAAGTGAAACTGTACAAATCGCAAGAAAAAAAGGCGTGGAAAATGATAGTGAAGTTTGTTTTACTATAAGTTTCCAAATTAAATAAATATGAGCGTAAATGTGTAATTTTAACACATTTCGTTTACTATTTAAAGTCAATATGTTTGTAATTTTATAATATTAATTGTACTATAGTTAGTTTTTCCTTATCCTGTTTCCTAATTTCCTAGTTCGTTAGTTGTATTAAATAGTTATTAGAACAAGTGTGCAGTTTAATTAGGTGTCAGGCAGGGGGATCAAAACAATTGAATAATAATGTGAATGAACAATCTGATATTGCGTTGTTTTAAGTTTTACTTCATTTTGGGCAACCGATATAAGCAAGAACTCGAGCTGAGGAGAGAATTCTAAATCTTTTTGTTAACGTTAAACCACGTTTCTCTGTTAACCCGATTTGAGGTTAGGTTAATCTGTTACGACCTTCGAATTTTTTAATAAAACTTAAATTGCTATTATAATAATAATATCGGTATGCAAATGCTAACCTGTGAAATTGCTTAATTATGGCAATAATAACGAGTGCTTTCACTTTCAAATGGCCATCCTATTTCCGACATTTTTCCTGGTTGATCTTACTAGTAATTAACCTTGAACAAAATACGAGGGAATTACCAATCTACGTTATGTTTGGATCATTACAAACCATACCTTTAATTTGGGTGGCTGTGGTTTTGGACGTGTAAGGCCCTGAACACACGTGGATTCCGTATCCGAGATTCGGTATGCGGATACAGAATCTGGGTCTGTTCAGACGCGGCAACTGAATCTCAGGCGCGGGCCTTCAGTCACTTGAAGTGCCGTGCTGTTATGGACCTAGCATTGCTGTTCTTTGTTTCTGTCGAATTAGTCTGGATGTGCTGTATTCATAGACAGGGATTGGGCTCTACTAAGCTAATAAATTTTTAATTGTCAAATAATGTACACTCCATGATCTTTGTGTAGTAACGAACGCGCTGATTATTCGATTTAAATACAAGGTGAAGAAAATCTGCTACGCCTATGATATGATATCGCGTGTTGTGGCTCGCAAAAGTATGCGCGTCCAGGCCCTGGGCACACGTGGATTCTGTGTGCGAGATACGGAATCCCAGATACACAAAATACATGCGCTCAAATGGAGCTGTTCACACGGCATTCAGCGACGCATACAGTATCTGGCTGCAGATTTTCCTTATCTCTCCTTTTCGGCCGCCGGCGACAAATTCTGTATCTCGGATACCGATTTACCATTGAAGCATATGGAGCATATGAATCCACGTGTACCAGGGCCTGGACACGCCTACTTTTGCCAGCCAGAACATATGATATCGTATCATAGGTGTAGCAGATTTTCTTCAACTTCTATTTAAATCGAGTAAGCAGGGCGTTCTTTACTATACAACGATCATAGAGCGTACATTATTTGACAATGAAAAATTTATTAGCTTAGTAGAGTCCAATCCCTGACTTTAAATACAGCACATTTAGATTAATTCGACAGAAACAAAGAACAGCAATGCTAGGTCCATAACAGCACGGCACTGCAAGCGACGAAAGGCCTGCGTCTGCTATTCAGTCGCCGCATACCGAAGCTCGGATACGGAATCCCCGTGTGTTCAGGGCCTAAAGCAACGTTTTCCTGGTTTCGACTAACGTTGGGATGTAGGTGTCCTCAATGGAAAGGCCTTGATTTCTGAGGCAGGCAGTGAAGACAAATAGTGGCTCCGCTAACGGCAAGGGATAGTTTATATCGAAAATAAAGAAATTGTAGCGAAAAAATTAGGATACCGCCTTTTGACTTTAAATTGCAACAATCGACCGAACTCTTTCAACAGATTGAAAAAGCGGCATCTACTTGACATTGTTGTATAATGGAAGACTTGAATCTATTAATATAATGATTACGCAGTTGGCCGTATCTGCACATTTGCGACCACGAAAACAGACAATAAAGGCGGTATCCAACAAAACAAAAAAAGAAGGCGGCTTCTACACGCAGATACCGCTTTTCACTTGCATTTTGTACATGCCGCCTTCTTGCTCTTTATAAGTAACAAAATTTCTGTAGATACCGCCGTTTTTCCATCTGAAAATGATAGTTACAGTGCAGATATCGATTTGTTACTTATCTAAAATGATTAGTACACATTTTAACTTTCGTGGAGTAAGACGCTCGGGTCACCGCTCTGATAGCCAGAAAGTTCAAGTGTTCATATCGCGTGTGATAAAGCACGGCCTCCGGGTCAATGCATTTATTTATCAACAAATTCGTTGTACAAGGTATTTAACAATTATTATTTTTATAATACCCTAATTGCAAGCAAATCAGCGTATTAGTGCCAGCCAATGGCTGGTACTAATCAACATTATTTTGTGCCATACGCACAACCATCATTTGCACAATATCAGCTCCAATACCCAGCTCTGCCGGATAATACGATGCAAATGCAGCCGAGTTTCCAACACACACCAGCCAACTACATGCCGCCCGTAATTAATCAACACATGGGCCAAAACGCAGCAACATCGTGTATCTTACCTGCTACACACTGGCAGCAACCTAGTTCTCAGGCAGCTACATCAAACCAATCTCCTGGAGAATGGACTATAGTCACTTCAAAAAAGAAGCGCGCTCTCCAAGAAGAAAATAGTCGCCTTGTCATACAAAAAACCAGTATAGAACAAACTCCCCATCTGAGCCAAACAAATCGCTTTCAAGCCCTGCCGGACCTTGAAGATAAAACAATGGAAACAGACAAACCCCCTGAAACTAAAGCATCAAAACCTCCTCCTATCTTTATTACAGATGTACTAAATATTAGCCCGCTAACTGCAGAACTAAACACCACCGTCAAAGACAGTTACACCTTAAAAATCATTGGTAGAAATCAGGTCAAAATCATGGTGGAAAGCGTAGATAAATACAGAACGCTAATAGCCAGACTAACAGAATTAAAGGTGCAGTTTCATACCTACCAACTAAAAGAAGAGCGCAACTTCAGAGTGGTGATTAAGAATCTTCATTACTCGGTCGATGTAGAGCAACTAAAAGCCGAAATAGAAAGCCATGGTCATAAGGTCATGAATATATATAACGCCAAGCATAGAATCACCAAACAGCCACTCTCCATGTTCTTCATTGACTTGGCTCCATGCGAAACTAACAAAACAATTTACGAAATTAATCATCTCCAATACACAAAAGTAACAATAGAGCCACCCCACCAGAAAAAAGAAATACCCCAGTGTGCAACCTGCCAAAGATATGGACACACTAAGAGATACTGCACACATCAACCTCGATGCGTGAAATGTGGTGCAAATCACTCAACCAAAACTTGCACCAAAACAAAAGAAACACAACCCAAGTGTGTTCTATGCTCGGGCTCACACCCAGCCAATTACAAAGGATGCCAAATCTACAAAGAGCTCCAGAAAAAGAAATTTCCACCACTACGCCCAAAAGTACTTTCACCACCGGTAGCCCCAACCCTGATACAACCGTGCACCTCCAACGTACAACCACTAATGTCACAGATTGTAGCAAATGGTATTCCATCTATCCCCCATCCAAATACAGCACAAACGTCAAACTTCGAAAGGTTAGAAAAAATTATGCTTGACTTAGCCGACAATTTGAAAATTATGCTAAACCTACTTACAACCATTGTTTCCAAACTTCATTAATGGACCGCACACTCAAAATTGCAGAGTGGAACGCCAACGGCCTGTCCAATCACATCGATGAGCTGCGTACCTTTATTACTAATCACAACCTGGATATAATATTAATATCTGAAACTCACTTCACCAATAGGTCCTACATAAATATACCCAATTACATCATATACGACACCCAACATCCAGACGGAACGGCCCAATGAGGTACAGCAGTTATTGTTAAAAAATCTATAAAGCACTATCAATCCGATAAATATGCCCAAGAGCACATCCAAGCCACAAGTGTCGTAGTAGAAGACTGGACTGGGCCACTTACAGTTACAGCGGTTTATAGCCCACCGAGACATAATATCAAAGAAGAACACTACTCCCGGTTTTTTAACACTCTGGGTGCAAGATTCATTGCCGCCGGGGATTATAATGCCAAGCACCAAGAATGGGGTGCTAGAATAACTACCACCAAGGGAAAAGAGCTATTGAAATCACTTAGCAACAACAACCTGAACTACCTCACTACCAGACTACCTACTTACTGGCCCACCGATCGGAGAAAGATTCCAGACCTCCTCGACTTTGGTATTGTAAAAAATTTAGCTCAAAACTACCTGAAAATTGAACAATGCCTTGATCTGTCTTCCGACCACTCCCCTGTTTTAATCACACTATATTCATCCGTATTTACTATAAAGGAACCCCCTAAACTCAGCTACAAAAAAACCTACTGGAATACCTTTAGGGACTTAGTTAGTGAAAGAATAAACCTAGACGTTCCGCTACAAACAGCAGACGATATTCAAGAAGCCGTAGAACACTTAAACCATACAATTCAAAGTACAGCTTGGCACTCAACTCCTCACCTAAATACGATCGACAAACAGGGTCCCCTCCCTATGACGGTTAAAAAAGCAATAGCAGAAAAAAGAAGACTTCGTAGAATATGGCAGAACACTAGATACCTAAACGACAAGAACAGACTCAACAGAGCAACACGAAACTTGAAAACAATGCTTCACGATTTGAAAAATCAAGGGATACAGAAATACCTGCAAAATCCCTCTGCCACCGAAACAACAGACTATTCACTGTGGAAAGCCACACGAAAGCTAAAGCAGCCACAGCAGTCACTATCTCCAATCCGTAAGGCTGACGGCGCCTGGGCCAGAAGTGAAAAAGAGAAAGCTGACACATTTGCACAGCACCTCAAGAACACGTTTCAACCCTTCCCGGCTGAGATAAGTGCGGAAGAAGACGAAGAAATAAAACAATACCTGGAGGCTCCAGATCAGCTCAGTTTACCAATCAAAAAGGTCACATTAGCCGAGATCAAACGTACAATTACCTATGAAATAAACCCAAAGAAAGCCCCAGGGTATGACCTCATCACGGGAAAAATTCTGAAGGAATTACCGAAGCAAGGACTTAAATTCATACTGTTTATATTCAACGCTATTCTACGTCTAAATTATTATCCTGCACAATGGAAAGTGGCCCAAGTTATACTTATTTCAAAACCAGGCAAGCCACCAGAAGAAGCCTCCTCGTATAGACCCATTAGTCTATTGCCAATAATTTCCAAACTATTCGAAAAGCTCATGCTAAAAAGAATAAAACCTCTACTTGAAGAGCAAGAATTGCTGCCGGATCATCAGTTTGGTTTCAGGGAAGAACATGCCACCACAGAGCAGATCCACAGGATAGTAAACGAAATCAATCAGACATTTGAAAACAAGAAGTAGTGTTCTGCTGTATTTTTGGACGTGGCACAGGCCTTTGACAAGGTCTGGCACACGGGACTGCTTTTCAAAATCAAAAGAACCCTGCCGCATAACTATTATCATCTCATAAAATCGTATCTGACCAACAGGCATTTTCAGGTAAAATTCCAGCAGGAGCTCACGAAATTACACCTTATAAAGTCGGGAGTACCGCAAGGAAGTGTCTTGGGACCCACCCTGTACTTACTGTACACGGCAGATTTGCCCACTTCAGAAAATACGCTAACAGCCACATTTGCAGATGACACTGCCATACTAACATCTCACGAAGACCCAGTGACTGCTTCACGAAACTTACAAATCTCCCTGAACCGAGTTCAAAACTGGATGCGAACTTGGCGCATCAAAGCTAATGAATCTAAGTCAACCCATGTTACTTTTACACTCCGACGGGAAAGATGCCCACCAGTGACACTAAATAATGCCCCTATTCCTCAAGCAGATGATGTAAAATACTTAGGCATGCATCTTGATCGAAGATTAACTTGGAGAAAGCACATTTTTACCAAGCGTAAACAACTCGGCCTGAAGGTCACCAAACTCTACTGGCTACTTGGACGCAAATCCCAATTAACGCTATCTAACAAAGTCCTACTATATAAAACCGTAATAAAACCTATCTGGACATACGGACTGCAACTCTGGGGTACCACCAGCAACTCTAATCTAGAGATCCTACAAAGGTTCCAATCGAAAACTGTACGAACCCTAGCGGACGCCCCATGGTACGTGAGAAACGAAGTAATCCATCGTGATCTTCGAGTGAACACTATTAAAGGTGAAGTGTCGTGCGCGAGTGCAAAATACCTCACTCGTCTTGAAACCCATATCAACCCTCTCGCAGTGAACCTCTTGAACAATGGTAACGTTACTCACAGACTAAATAGGTATCATCCTTTAGATTTAGTATATCGTTTTTAAATTTTGAAACATTTGTGTATATAAGTGTACATTTCACTTTCTGTCTGCATTAAGGAACTTTTCATTGGAAAAGTATCCTCCATGCCAATTTATAATCACACCATTTACCTATTGCTCGATTGAGCAGATTGTAAATTTAATAAATAAAAAAAAATAATCTAAAATGATTGGAATTTTGTACCGATTCCTACGATACCAGTAACTTAATTTCGATTTTTTGTAGATACCGCCTTCTTGCTTATGACGGCAGTAAACATCCATCTACTAAAGCAGAACACCATTTTATTTACGTAACAAACGACTTCTGGGATTAGACCGTGTCATTATTGAGGTCGAAGAACTCAATGTTTCGCCCACTTTCGTAAGGGGCGTCATTAGGAGGAAAAGCAAAAGAGCACGGTTACTCAACGTGTAAATCACGCCAGAGGCGAAAATTTTCCACTTTTCTTCCTGACGGAGTTCTTTACGAAAGTAGCCGAACCTTTGAGTTCTTCGACTTCAATAATGGCAGGACTCTAAGGTGAAGTGTGCATTTTCCTAAAATTCGGTGATATAAAATTTGTGTGGCTTCTTTTGCGAGTATTTTGTTCACAGTAGCTTCGTTTACTTACTAAATCACATAAGCCATGCATTAATAAGTTTTAGCGGATATAACTGTTAAAATTAAGCCTACTAAATATGTACCGCATGGTCTATGGTGAGGTTAGGTCAGTATAAGGGTTGGCATAAAGAAATTTCCTATAACTTCAAATATCCGTTGCAAAAAGATATCATTGGTGAAATAGGCAGCTGAAAAAAGAGCATATTCAATTATACTATAACGCTTTATGCAATTAAGCCAGTATATTAAAAAAAAATTACATACCGAATAACAAATAGTCAGGATGTAAAAACACAACCCATGAGGTAAGAGAAATATTATTAAACTAATATTGATTAATAATTATTTATGTAATAAAAAATACACATAAAAGCTAAGCTAGCAAGGGGCATATCATAACAATACACAAAGTTGTTTCTGAATTAATTGATGGGTTATCTTTTCTAAAATATTCAGAGGTCATTCTTGTTTACTAGAACTATTCTAATTTAAAATAAATGCTTTGTAGCCTTACAGTAACTTCCAAACTACCTACTGAATGTCATTAGTGTGGGTTTCGTGCCATGAAAATTAAATCGGAGTTCCTAGCATCTATAAACATATATCTAACGACGGATTTCGTAGTTAACAATAAATTTACTAAATTTACTTCAAGTATAAAGTTGAGTGTGGCAGGAATCCTTAGTTTTTCTGATTCAACGTCGCTATAGTATATAACAGTTTGGTCTGCACAGAATATTAGTGTATTAGAAGGATTAAATGCATTTTTCAATCCTATTATACAGGGTCCGGCAACGAAGAGAGGGTGGAAGATATTTCTATAACTATGAGAGTTACATGAATATAGAAGTTGTAGGTACGAAGGTGTTGCACATTACTAAAATAGTTTTGATTATACAGGGTGGCTCAAAAAAGTGTGGCGAATCAAACCTACTTTTTTTAAATGAAATGGCCTATATTTGGGTAGCTTAAACTTTTTTATTGAAATACTCATCATTTTTATACCAAGTTGTATGAGTTTAACGTACACTGTTTTGAAGATATTAACTATTTTATACAAAAAATGGCGAACTTTTATGAACTACACACGCCAATTTCCCTTTGTGGTTGTATATAAGAATTTTATTATTTTTCAATACCTAGAAGAGTACTCCCATAGTTGATGTATCAGTTATTATTTAGTATCTCAGTTGGCTTTTCTAATTGTCAGTCCATGGTATATGTAGCAATTGTAACATCTGCCTGCTACCCTATGAGATCCGTAATATTTTTGGATAACTCACTTTTAAAACGTTTCTGAATATCTACTACGTACTCCGTTGTTTTTGCGAGCGGCTTCATATTCTATTCTTAATTCTACTTGTGATTCTTGATTGCATATTATTTTACTCATTTTTATGAAGAAGAATCTTGCTTATTCCAATTGATTTTATTTGTGTTTTATTACATTGGCACTGGTCGTTTAACCGATATCATAGATAATATATGAAGAATAACGCCCTTTCTAATTAGGTACTAGTGATGGGCAATATTTCACGAAATATGATTTAACCCATGATATAAAAAATCTAGTGTGATACACTCACTCAACTTCCTTTTACAGTGATCTTAGGATTAGCCAAAAATTTTATTTTTTATTTTTAAACATTTTTCAAAAATTTTTGAAAATTACGTGCAATAACCGTACAAAATAGAGTGTTAGTTGAAGAGACAAATTTTCTCTAAAATTTTAAGCTGAATTAAAAAATCTAATAATATACCGGGTGTTCTATGTAAAACAGAAGTTAATAAAAAAAATTAAAAAAAACAAAAGAAACCCATTTTAGAAGTATTCAACTGGAAAATCACCTATCTCACATCAATACACATTAAAAATGTAACATTTGAGAAAAATCGTTAGAGACGTTTTTGAAAAAAATAAACAACTGAAAAATCACAAGAGTGAAAATCGCATAACCGACAGTAGGTGTTTACTTCCGGTTATGCGATTTTCTTCAAAAGATTGCTGTCTCATCTACATAGTAGACAAAACTTATATATGAAGTTTCCACGCCATACATTTTTCAGTTTTTGAGATATTCTGTTCGCAGACAGACTGACAGACAGACAGACCAATGAACAAAAACATGTTTTTTGGGTTGAGGGGACTCTAAAACGTGAAGATCTGTTGAAAACTCAATTCCGAATTTTTGGGGTGAATTCAATGCTTCTTTTATCGTAAAAGGAAGTAAAAAGCAACTGGTAGTAACTGTTATCACAGCTGCTAAAATACTGTGTGATGTGATGAGACATTTCCATAGTACCATATCCCATGTTTAACATGTTAAATGATACCTTACTAGAGTGAGGGTGACATGCCGCAGATATCACCTAACTACGACATAGAGATAGAGTCAATTTTTGCTTATTGCCATAAGAATTTACGCCTAAGTGAATTCACGTCGGCTGCTTGTCTTTTAGTGAAGACTGTTTAAAATGCACATGATTCAATCTATCAAAACAGCTCTAAGATTACGCTCTCTTTTATTAATTGATTTTGCATTTTGCCGTGTATTACTGCTCCGAGCCTCCGTTTTTGGTAATAAATTAGTTCTTAACGGTATAATTGCTTGCAATACGAGAATGGAATTTGCGCTTTTGCAGATTGATACTTTTCCCCATTAAGTACTAGTATATGAACAGAATGTGAAAGTCGTGGTCACATCACATTTAAAATCACTATAAGAAAAGCGTAGTACCGATTAATGGAGAGATTGCAAAATCAAATAATCGCCATCACTAGTGAGTATTAAAGTCCTTTAGTTGCATCTAGGGTTTCTCGAATATATTTTATCGTTTCCCAACGAAGCAAAAAATAATAACTAATGATTCACCTACCTTCCATCGACATTTTAATCCAAATATAGAAACGATTTTAATTTTAATAATCCCAAAGGAAACGTCATATGCATAGAACAAAGATATTCTAACACAACACAAAACGTATATAAGTGTTCAAAACGAAACACATCCACAGATCCTTTTGTAAATATCCACAGAAAAATGTCTTGTAAAATTGCGAGTTGCAACAATATTCTTCAAGTTGAAATTTAATACCTTGATTCTGCAGCATCAGCGTTTCTTCCCGTAATTGCTATATAAGTTTGAGTTCCATTTGGGATCGTTCTCAGCAGCTGAGAGCTGCTTGGTGCATTGATACAAAAGAGTGTGCTGGCACATAGCTCATGTTATGCTGACATACTTCTTGGATATTGTTTTATATGTTCGAAGAGGTAAAGAATAGCGATTTCCGAATCTTACTACTTAAACCTTATTCTATTATAACTGTAGGATAGATGATAGAATACAATATTTTATAGAACAGTTGCCTTTTTCTACTAACATATAGGCTGCTGACGTCTGGGAGGGTCGAATCCCATAGCCCTAACGAGCATCCGTCACTATACTTTCCTTACCAACACATTTTATCTTGACATTTTGTTTATTAATTGTTGTGTCTGGTTCCTCATTGTAAAGTTTGCATTTGCGGTTACTTTATTGATCCATCTATTTATAACTATTAGGGCTCTTTGTGTACGTTCCCTAACTGTGCTTGTGAACTCCCCTTCGACAAAATGGCCAGATTAACCAAGTAAGGGATTAAATTCTTCGTTGCTGAGAGATTTAACAGCCCGTGCATGACAACACGTGAAAGAGGGATCTTTTCCCTATGGGCAACTCCCCGCCATGCGGATAGCCATAACTCCGTCCAGTAGTAGCCTATATATTGTTACAACATATATGAGACGTTACGACACGACATTAATTAGCAAATTGACTAGCGCGTAAAATGACTCATATCGGTAAAAAATACACAGGTCCGTTGCCCCAACCAGAAACAAAAAGGGGTGCCGGCTTCACTCAGGGAGATGGAGGGAGGTCCGCTACAAGAATAATCAGGGCAACGGCCTATTAAAAGAAAAGCAGATATTAGCTGCCAAGGCGCTACCATTTTCCTAATAGGAGATATACACAGGTGCGTACACTGAAAAAAGTGGAAGCAATTATTCTAGTTTCAACCTTGGCAGTGTTTAGTCGACGGAACAATCAACAACATCGTTGAACTTACCTTGCGGGAAAGCGCCTTTCAGCTTTCTAAACCCATTTTACGAAAGAAAACACACAAGTTCGCATGCAAATGACTTAAATATCAAAGAGAAAAATACAGCTAAATGAAAAATAAATTATGTTAAAAATATACATTTTTTAGTAAGGTTTAAGCTGCGTGATGTTTAAAGTAGCTAAACTAGACTCAAAAACATTTATGTTACATTATAAATTTCCGATATTAAATCGGATCATGCACTTGGACTAACTCAGAGAAAAGGCGTAGGTAACTTACCTTCACAACTAATAGATCTAATTTATAGGGGCGCCAAATGATTCAGGCCCATGTTCCCTTGTTAATTTAAGCGAATCAACCATTAAATTGTTCAAAGGTAATAACATGAAATGTAATCAATGAAACCCACAGTTCGAAAAATCGTATAATGATTCAATTAAGTAATAGATCAACAATAGGGGTAATAAAATCGATTGTAATTACTGGCATGAAAGAACAATCAACCTTAATACTATATTACATAATTAATTATCACAATTCATACCTGAGACAGTGTGCGTCGAAACGCAGCCCTCGCTGAGTAAATATATGCTAATTTTCCAAACTTGATTAATTTAAATTTTAAAATAGCCAAAGCAGTTAATTTTGAAACAATCCGATAGCTGAATGAATGCTAATACGTTAGTGCGTTCCACACTTAATGATTTAATTTCATATCGCGAATAACCTCAGATTCAGATACCTGAATGGTAGGATCGCTTTTCCCAGCCGACACACACAATTTAGTAAAACGGTGAAGCCATAGCAGCGAAAACGATTGCATATAAATTTATACAGATTAAATAAATATAAGGCCGTTAGGCTCAAACCCCCAAATTGGACATAATCTGCACATGCAGCACGAGATAGATGCGACGTTAATTCCAGCCCCTTCTGCCTGCACGTAAGGTGGACAAAGTACTCGGGCAATTCTGGTTCTATTCTGGAGCAGCGAGCCAGCCTGTTACTCCGGAGACCTTTCACTGGAATCTATCAGTTTAGCCCGTAGGGTGAAGACAGAAGAATCTGCCAGAATATTCACACAATCTCAAACATATGCTCGCTCAATCAATTCATATATGCATGTCTTCTGTCGAAATATGCCTTAATCGATTGTCCTGCATTAGCCTGACATAATCAGCGATTCAAAAAGCTCGAAAAACCATCTCAGGAAGTTTTAATTCGGCCGATGGCCAAGGATTCCCGCACAACGAACAGAACGTCCAAGAACGTCTTTTCAAGAAATTTTGCGGACAGGAAATGATGCAAAACTATACCGCCATCTAGCGACGAACCACTGCACTTGACGGAAAGGTTGCAGTTTGTAGGAAACTGTACTAAGCAGAAAACTTCATCCGACAAAATATACGTTTGCAAAACTAGTTGCCTATTCGCTCGGCGTTTCTCTGCCCGTGGAAATTGCTAAATAATGAGATGGGCAAATAAATTAGTCTCATTGAAGGTAGACCATCAAATGTCGTTCTTAGGCGGTAATTACTTTAATCGCAACTACGTTAAGCTAAATGTAAATATTAAAACTAACGGTAAATGTTCCGTCTGACAGCTATACCAGTTCAAACGGTAAATTCTGAATTAACAATAACATTACGCAGAAGTCCGACACTTCAATAGATCATTTCCTCCACTGTAATCTAGGTACTCTAAAACCTGTTACAAAGAGGCAGTACGTTAAGGAGTCCAGGTTGCTGCAACTTGATGATAAACGAAGCTCTAGGTGGTTGTTTTCAAGAAAACTGTGCCAAATAGGCTTGAAGAAACTGCGGAACAGCACATGTCGACGAAAGGGGTCTGGACGATGTTAATATCCTCAAAGACGGTACCACAAAGTCCGTAACAACATGGCAAAAATTCGAGACGATACACGAAACGTCATTATACCAAATTAGCCTCTACAGAGATTCCCAATTAGATAATCCGCCCAAGAGCGTTCATCGAAACTGCCATCTCCGCGGTAATAGGATCTCTAGACTAACACCGGCACCAACAAACGTCCCTTGTCGACCCCAAATCAACGTCAACGCCCACTTGCAGTTCATTTACTAACACGAGTTTATGGAGATCTTTGGGAAAACACCACTGCGTAAATGACATCAACCTGGAGTTGAATTACGACACTGCTCGAAAACCATTAATTACAACACCATTAATTGCAACACCCCGGCAAAAGTTCAATTGCCTTACACCGGCGAGAAAGAACAGTACGAGAACCAATTCGTAGCTCGCGATAGACTCCCTCCAGCAGCACAAGCCACCCGACGCAAGCAAGGGGTGGGACGAGCAGTTTCGCGCCCAAAGTTATCATCCCATGCACACATGTTAACAACGTCTGGTCTGCTGCAAAGGAGGTAGAGTGTAAACGTTCGCTCCCTCTTTCCTGATCACACAACTGACTCTTTTTAGCGACGTAATTTGCGTCCCAAAGCGGATCGACGAGACGGAATGTGTCCTACATAAGCAACCATAAACAGGCACATGTTTAGAAATGCTCTTTCACAGGCGGGATTTTACAGCAATGGAAAAATGTAGCAAATCAGAACTCAGGTCGTAAAAACGGAAAATGTACCTCTTGGCACAGCATAGGGAATATTCACTATACTATGTTCTTGGCATGCAGTATATCCACCTACAGCAGATTCCTTACAGCCGCAGATTTCTAATGGCTGTAGTGATAGAATTAAAGGATGCATTGTTAAATGCTCCTTCTATTCCCATAAAGGACCCTAGAATGATCTCTTTGTTCTCCATTGTTTCCCACCCTTCTGGTGAGATGGTGGAGCTCTGTTTCTATTGATAGCCTTACTTTGTATCTGTAGGATCTTTTCTGATCTAAGGGACTGTTTACATATATACTGTTTCGTATACGTCTTCTGAGCAGATTTTACATTGTCTTAAAGGCAAAGGAAATAAAACTAATGGGTTTGTAAAATTTAGCCAGACGGTAATCAGTTCGACCAGTTGTTGGTATGTAAACGACCCTGGTTAGTCTCAGTATTCTCGGGAAATTGTTTTCATATTTAATCTATCGAAGGCTTTTTTATGGGCAATAAAGTACCCAAAAATACTTTTCTTAACTTTTATTATCTGTTAGACATTTTCTATAAATTCTATCATAGGGGTTGCTCATACGTACAACTAGCCATTAAATGTAACCAAATGTAATTCTATTTATTTTGGTTATAATGAATTTTTTTGGACCGCTTTTCGATCGTTTGCATGAAGTGAAACATCTTATACTGATCATGTGATCTTTACCTCAACGAATAACTCGTTGAAGATAATTAAATACGGGATAACTAATTCAAATGCTCACCGTTAGAACACTGCGTTTTACTGAAATGCGGTAAATCTTTTACGGAAAATGAAACAATGGAAAGCTATTAATCTAATTTATTATTAAACTGTAGCATAGGTAATGTAGATTATAATGTTATGAAAATATTTATATCAGTATAACGAATTAAAGCTTGTTGACTCGCAAGAAGAGATTGAAAATATTATCAAAAGAAGAATATCCCAATAAGTAATCCACACTCTACGAAAATTAAATAAGACGTAACGACACAGTCACTGAGTTATAATGTTAAAGTGAAAAGGCATACATCAAAAGCACATTATATCTGGATAAGATCTGTGAGATAAATCAGGGAAAGGAAACAAACAGAGATAGAAGGCCTTTATTCAAGAAATAGAACGCGCAATGAACAAGACTAAATCATTTTAGAAATCCTTGGAACCGTCTCTTGTTTTACAACGAACCACAGGAAACCACAAAATTAAGGACGAAAAAAAATAATTAAAACGTTCCAACCTGTACATGGAGTTGTAACTTTGTCAATAAGTTAATTATAAAGAACATGTAAGTGTATCATAACTATCTCATTAAAATGTACAGAGTGACAGATTGTAATTATAAATAAACTAAAAAATAATAGAATTTCTAGTACAATTTTTATTTAACGCAGAATCAATTCTATGCGATTTAAACTATCATGGGTATATTTCGTGCTATCCGCGTTTCCGCTAATTTACTATTATTACAAATTAAGTGAGAACAAGCACAAAGAAAAGATAATTGCTGCGCGACTGATTAAAACTTGCATCTATTCTGCTTTAAAGCGAAACTTCCTAGTTTAACTAACTGTTCAAAAGGTAAACGGGCGTAACTATATTGCATTCGCGATCTTTCTGGATGAGGTTTGGTCATGATTTCGTTTTATCAAGTTACTTTCTTTATTATATTTTTGGTTTCCTTTAGGTTTTCTTCTTATTAAAAACTACGTTTTACGGTGCTGCCAAATCTAAATTTAGCGATTTTAAAAAGATCTCGGTAGTTCATGTCAACCTCGTGTCAATAGAATTCAAGTTGAATTAACGCAGCAAGAAGATGCCCAAAAAGATATCAAAAGAAACCAAAGTGCACATTAAAAAATGTTTTGAAACCCTACGAAATATGCGACCCGATTTAACCCATGATTGTCTGGTAAACAGCGTTTGCAATATTTTTGGGGCATTAATTTTTAGTTTAGGAGGTCGACAATAGAAATCATTATAAAACAAGAGCATAAAGAGTTGCAATCTTCTGTACGCTCTAAATCTTGTTTATATCAAAATAATTTTTTTATGGAGGACTTGCAACAACTGATTTGGCAGTATAATTCCGAAAATATATTTTTTACAGTAAGTGATTTATTGGTTGAAGTTAAGGAACAGTGTGAGTTTACGGGAGGGAGAACATTGCTATACGAAATTCTAAAATATATGGGATATAAGTATAAATTTACTAATGAACGCAAAATTTTATGTGAACAAAAGCACGTTGTTGCATCCAAAATTAGTTTCTTGCGAAAATATCTACATTTTAAAAATTCCGATAAAAATATCATCTTCGTGTACCTTGATGAAACGTGGATCTACCAAAATGGATCTAGGATTCGTCGTTGGGTTCACGAAGATAATAGTAAAAGTAATCCATCTAAATTCAGGGGGGAGGGAAAACGATTCACAATTTTTGAATGCTGGAACTGAATTTGGGTTTTTGGAAGGATGCGATTTTTTATTGGATTCAAAAAACAACGACAGAGATTACCACAAGACCATGACCGCATCTGTATTTCAAAATTGGGTAATTAATCAGCTTATTCCTGCTTTAGCTAAGATTAATGGTACATGTGTGGTAGTTATGGACAACGCTCCTTATCATTTTGTGCAGTTGGAACAAACGCCCACATTTTCCACAACAAAAGGCGAAATGCAGGAATGGCTGGTTAAACACAGTGTAAAGTTTCCTGATAAGTATACGAAAAAACAGCTTTGGTAGTTAATTAAACCTTTTAGAGAAAATCACAGCAAGCGCTATGCAGTCGACGAACTTTTAAAAGAGAACGGTAATGAGATTCTTAGATTACCCCCTACCATTGTCAATACAACCCTATGGAAATGGCGTGGGGGTTTTATAAGACCTATTATAACAAACATATAAATTCACGGCCACCATCTAAGGAAAGGGTTACCCATTTATGGTCTGAAGCTCTTTTAAAATGTTCACCAGACATGTGGAAAAATTATTGTAAGCTTTGTGGGAAACTTATTTCGGCAGACTGGACAAAACACATGGGTAACCTTTCGTTTGAAAATATTCCTCCCATCATTATTTCACTAGCAGAATCTGATTCTGAATCACAGTCAGAATCGGAGTCAGAATCTCTTAGTCAAGTAATGAAAGTGGAATAAAAAATATTATCATTTCTGTTTAAAATTTCAGTAAATATTCAAGAGCAAAAACGCAGTTGTTGCAAACGTGGCAAACAAAAAAGGCTGCCAAACAAGCCAAAAAAGCAGTCATCAGTAATTTAGACGTAAGTAACCAGAAAGAGTTATTTGAGCAACAGAGGCGTCTATTATACCTGTACACTACCACGGGAACGTCGGAGCAATCATATAGCAATGCCCAGTGAACAAGAAAATTGAAGAAGATCAAACCCCCTGAGTGGATGCAGCGAAAGTGCAGTCGAAACAAAGCACAGCATAGTGCGGTAGTTCATATTTTATTCTCTGTGCATGGTTGAAATTATAGCATTTTTCAGGTACTCTACGGAACAGTAGCTTAACTTCATGATTCTCCTTCAGCTCGTTTAGGCGCTTATTGTAAAGAAGGGATTAACCGAGGTACCTACTATAACATGAAAATAAAAGACGTGTTGCCAATATCGTCGAAAAATACTCTAAAACACAGACAAAGGCAATTAAAATGCTAATAATTTTCTGCTACTTGTAAAAAACATGTGATTAATTTAATAAAAACTTAGATTTATAAAATCTTTTGCGTTAAGATACAGAGGAAGCGCTTGCAACAGCGTAAACGATAAATGATAGAAAACATAACCTTAAGATAAAATTATCGAACGTCAAATATTAAAGTCACAATTCAACTCCTTAAACACCAATCACACTGCCAAAACTGTCTAAATTCCATGGCCAACCCTCATCCAGAAAGATCGCGAATGCAATATATTTATGGGCCTTTTATTACACCGAATATTTATTTTCGTTGCACCGACCTCCTGCCGGAATTGAAACATAAATAAAGTACAATAACATATAAACTAGTGCCTTTGTTGTGCATTCTAAAACCAGCCATAAACTGAAACCAGTGCTCGCGTCATTTGTTTATTCCAGCACAGGCTAAGTCAGGCTTGTACTAAAACTTCAGAACTTAGTTATTGTGCTAGCAAAAACCGTTAGGTAATTTTTGTTTGGAGAAGGTTATTTACGCATGTCTCTTTTTGATGCGTGTAATTTTTTCTAGCCAATGTCCTGCGGCGTTCAAGTAATTTCGCTAATGGATGCTTGTATATGCCTGCAACGCACGAAGTTTTACAAACGGAGCAATGTTATTAGCTCATAAATACGAATTTAAATATGAAATGGTCGACCTTAAAGCACTGGATATAATTCATAATTAATGGCAAATAAGAATAATCATCATAGAAGCAAGTAATAGATGGAGTCTCTTCGTAAATTTGTTTTAACATTTTAACCAGCAGTAGTGCATCGTCGAAACGTATGAAATAAATTCAATAAAAAGGAAAGAGCACTGCAAATGTAACACAATAGAAGCTCCACAAACAACGAAAATACCACTAGAGGAAATGGTCAAATGTAATATCTAATATATCACTCGGAAAGCGGCGATATTAAGAGAGTAGTCTTTAATAACTAGCATCGAGTCGCACAAAATAGATTAAATGTACAGTATGTTAGAAGTATTCCGTCGGGCGCTTCTCCAGGTGGCGGATCGGAACATTTTCTCCAGATGTGGGTGACATCGAAAAAATATGTCTTGCGATTAGAGTGACAACTAGAGTCGCGATGCGTTCAGAACAGGCTATGCGATTTATGTTACTGGCTATGCGTGTGCGAGTCGCTGGCTATCACATTGTAAATGGGTTACTAGGAGAGACAAGGCGTAATAGAGACCCATTACCAGGTTACCTAAGTACGCAGTATATTTTTCTGGAAACCCACACAGAAAGTGTTGCATTTCTATAATCTATTCCATCTTTTAAAAAACGATAGGTTGCCATGCTTTTCTTTTCTTAAATTGGTAGTACTAAGGAAAGCAGTAGTTATATTATTGTGAAAAATTTATTAAACAGCATGCCCAAAGTTGTGTCTCCGAAGATGAAACGCAGTGTGTTGAAGTGCTACACACATTTCAAATGAGATAAACCCGATCTAAGTAATGATCAAATTACTAATAAATTGATGGACATTTTCAACGTGAGTACACTGAATTCGTATACCATAAAATAATTTTCTTAAAAAGTGCATCATTTATTTATAGGTAAGAAGATTGTTATCTATTCTATAATTACTAAAAATACTGTAGCATATTATGGCAATATCGGGCATTCTGAACCTTAAAAATTCCTAACCTAACTTTACCGCAGCTTTGTCAGTTCATATACAGAGTGGTATCTGTCAGATTGTCATGGCCAAGCATCGTTTTTACTTCCTTTTACAATAAAGGAAGTATTGGATTCACCCCAAAAATTCGAAATTGAGTTTTCAACAGATCTTCACGTTTTAGAGTCCCCTGATCCCAAAAAACATTTTTTTTTCATTGGTCTGTCTGTCTGTCTGTGTGTCTGTGTGTCTGTGTGTCTGTCTGTCTGTCTGTGAACAGAATATCTCAAAAACCGAAAGAGGTATGGAGTTGAAACTTCATATATAAGTTTTTTGTACTATGTAGATGCGACAGCAAGCTTTTGAAGAAAATCGCATAACCGGAAGTAGGTGTTTACTCTTGTAATTTTTCAGTTTTTTTTCGATTTTTTCAAAAACGGCTGTAACGATTCTTTTTAAACTTGACATTTTTATTACATTTTTAATGTCTATTGAAGTGAAATAGGTGATTTTTCAGTTCAATATTTCTAAAATGGGTTTCTTTTGTTTTTTTTCTATTATTACATTTTTGAATTCAGCTTAAAATTCTAGAGAAAATTTGTTTCTTCACCTAACGCTCTATTTTGTACCGTTTTTGTAGAATTTGTAATTTTTGGAAATTTTTGACAAATGCTTAAAAATTTAAAATCAAATTTTTGGCTAATTATAAGATCACTGTAAAAGGAAGTTGTGTGCGTGTATCACACCAAATTTTTATTTTAAGATGGAGTAGATTATAGTAACGGAACAGTTGTATAATTTAGTAGTAGGATAAGAGTATATTAACTTGCTTATAATGTGCATCAAATTGCGATAAAAATATCTTAACGAGATTTGTATATCAATGGGCGATTTTAGAGCCAAAGTTGGGAACACTGAGTATCAAACCGATATACCCTCGATATTTTTTGTATTTTCATATTCTTCAGAAAAATGGGCATTATAAACTGCAGACAGTAGTCGATTAGATGCATTTGAGAAGCGGAGCTGGAGTAGAATATTGAAAATTCCTTGGATAAGTCGTCGAATCTAGCAATACATCAATATTCAACAAAATCAGACTTGACCATCGCCTCGTTTCACAATCGCCAAAATATAAAAAATCGTCCACTGGATGGGTCAACCCTGTAAACTGGACTGAAAGCAGTTAGTAGGGATACTTTAAATAGCAAATAAATGGTGCCAAACGATTAAACCAATACTCATCTAAGGCCAAGACAACCACTCTTAATATAACACGATCACTATACTTCATCTACGAGGTCGGGCTAAGAAGAGAAAGAAAACACTGAAAGGTTAATTTCAAAGAGAAAATAGGGTGTTTAGACAGTTTTCAAAATGGCGACAAAATAGAGTAGTTACGCAGGCCAAAATAACTATGCTGTTGATTGTCGAAGAAAAGAACCGAAGCTTCATATCCATCACTCGTTATCATCACTTGAGTAGTCTGACCTTAAACTGCGTAATTTCAGCGCCCCTACTATATTGTTTCCACATTTTGAAAGTATTTTTTGTTAATTTGTTCGATGATGTTTATTTCTACTTCATAATGAATTTGTTGCTGTCGTATGTAGCAGTTGGCTTTGGCAAATTACAGTACAACCTTATGCTGAAGCAACTGTCAAATACTTTTAAATATACGGATTGGTGGTGGATAATGTGAGCATAGGCAATCAAATAAACTAGAATAGATTTTACGGCCTTTGTATGCATTAGACAGCAATAGACATATATGTCTTAAAATCTAGTATCCACAGAATCAAGGTGTTTTGTTAGAAAACAGTGAATTTTAGGATACTAGATTTTAAGTCATATTTGTCTATTTCTGTCTAACTCATACAAAGCCCATAAACTACATTGTAACTCATTTGACTGTCTATGTTCACAATATACACCACCAATCTGTATAGCATATAGTACTAAATTGTTTACTATAGATCTCAGTGAACAACCATATTAAAAATGCATAGAAGAAAGGCATTCAATGTATTGAACAGTTTTGATACTATTCAATCTTTTGTTCATTAGAATTACTTGGTCATAAATTAAGGGCCTTTCGATCAGCTACTAAAGCTAATATTATGGTATGATCTGGAAATTTAATTTAGATTTGTTTAACTTGTTCAGCATCTACCAACTTAAAACTCTCTTGAGGTAGATAGTTAAAAAAATAATGGAACACGCGCAGCAATTGTAACTTGCATTCTCAGAATCTATATCTACACATCTACCTCGTCTGCAAAAATACACTTACTACCCTTGTGGCACAGATAACTATTCAACATTAATGTTTCCTTCGATGATCATTTACAAACAGCATTATTTTCTTTTTGTATCCCTTCTGTTGATGTTTCGTTTGACTATCTTCTCAGGCTATGATGACCCTTCTTGCTTTTTATTTCATGAACTGTCGGCAATGAAATAAGGAGCCAACATCGATGTCACTCATCCAACACATAATTAAATTATGGTGTTTACAATTCATGTACTTTTCCAGTTACAGTATTAGAAATTCAGTTTATAGCTCTAATATCTAAGCTTTTAGCAGACATTTCCAACGTTTCTAGGATATGTATTTTTCTACTTCTATTGCTTCTATATATTAATTATAAAATAAAACCAATTTATTCCAGTACCGATTGTAACCAGGCGGTTAAACAATTCAGCAAACGATACCATGAAATTGCATGGTATATAAAGAAGAACATATACAGGAAATATAATATACATACACTATTAACTATACAAATACATCCAGAAGTAATCGCAAATGATTTATGTGAGACAATGAAAACAACAATAACAAATACAGTTAATAAACAATAAAATACTAACATAAGAACGTGAACGACGAAATCACCACTCATCCATTAAAACACTATATAAAAGCAGAAACGATTAAACCTTTGACGTTAGCGCCTGCGCAAACTGAATTTAAACATAATTAATATGTTACAATTTGCATACCTCTAACTTAAGGCACAATTGACGTCTAACCTTCAGTACATGCCAATTTACGATAAGCGCAAAAGTTTCGTGGTGCACAAGTCCGCCTATAAGCCGCTACAACGCAAATCCCAATCTCCTCCAAGAGCTGAATCAAATAGATGGTATAAGAATACAATGTCTTGCCAACGCCAAGCACGAGTCTAGCGGTCCAGCCACCAGCTGTAAGCCGTACGGCAGGGCCCCGCGACCTGCAGGCAGAGCATCTCTGAGTTGAAGTCTCCAAGTCCGAAGCCGAGGCCACCGCCGAAGCCAGTCTTATGTGCTGTGGGCAAGCGAATCGTCGCCAGACCGCGAGTTCTGAGTCCAGAGTCCTTCCTGAAGAAAACAATCCTCCTGAAAACTTGACCCGCTTCTATGTCTAGCCACTATCGGTTAGGAAGGTTGACCCCTAATAACTCTCTTCTCATACGGGCCACTCTACGGTGACTTATGCCGAGTAACCACCTGGCAGATTCCTAGGTTGGGACCTAGGGAGTTACAACACCCAACGTGAAAGATAGAAACAGACCTTTGGTTAGCGGAAGTAAGTAAAAGATCAATTTACGTGGTGAAGGGGTTCCCTCTCGGCAAAGGGGAAGATTCTATAGTATCTCCCGGAAAAATTGTAGTACTTCGCAGAAATCCGAAGATTCTACCTGCAGAATCACCGGCATTCTGACCCTAATACCGAACCCGTCCGTGCGTTGTGCAAGGTAAATTTGGCCTCATATATAGCCTTTCGACATAAATTGGCAAATCACCGGCACGACCCCTAGACACCAGGAGGAATACCTTCAAAGGTTTTAATAATCTTAAAACATACACATACACACCGGTACGTAGAGCGCTTGTTTATAAACGTGTAAAAACGTGGTAAGGTGCTGTGTTATAGTGTTCGAACTCCGTAGGCACTGGGCAACTGCAACTAGTAACACGAATATATTCTTTACTAATTGTTACATTGTAAATACTTTATATTCATAATCAAATTTAATTTATATTCTGGATATGTATTATGACGAACAATATACATATTCTATCTAGAGTTTTCTGAATCTATTCATTAGATAATAATAAGTAAGTCTGGCCTACTCACTACCCATAAAGGCAATTAAATGCAAAGAAGGTAAATAAAACAAAATTAACCAGACTGGAGCAAGCATTACAAACTAATACAGAAACATAAAGAGCTAAAACAAATCATTTTTAATTGAAACGGAAAGAATTTAAGCATAGAAATTAAATGGCTATATGCGAAAGGAGCACATACGCGACCTAAGAAAATAATGAAGTTAATAACGTAAAATTTCAAGAATACAGAAGCAGAAGACGAAGTTCGCATGCTGTAGAAAATGGAGAGAATACTATTCTAAACTTTATTAAACAGAACAAGAACTAGAACAATTTGCCAAAACTGCAAGAAATAGATTTACCATACTAAAAAGTGAAATATCTGAAGAAACTGGACATAGAGAAAGCCTCTAGAAAAGATGGTATTTCATCCGAAATATTAACAAAATTATGTTCATTTTATCCCGTTGGAATAAAAGGTCACACCTGAATTACGTCCAGCAAACAAAGGTGGATTTGTGTTTAACGTCTGGAGGATAACGTACTAACTCGCTCTTCCCGCGTCGTCAGAAAGAAGCCAGCTGCCTGTAGTGAAATGTGCTAGCTGCGTATAAGCGCTTTTTGGCCCTTTGTGGCGTTAACGGTTTCGTTACCAGATAAAATATAAGCTTTCCTAAGTGTTCTAATATTTAAAGTTTCGCCACAGGTTCTTAGAGATATCGTGGAACTTCAAGATTCGATTTATGTCGAATACCATTGGCATCGCCCTGAACGTTTTTGCTTTGTTTGTTTATTTATAGGGTCGCTTAAGTTTCAAAGACCGTTTCATTTTTGATCCCAATATTTTGCCGATGGTCCTTGGTTGTTGACCGCTAACTCCTCGGGCTACCCTCGAGGTTAAATTGAAGAGCCTGGATCACTTCTCATCATCCAGAATTAATTATCATTTTGAGCTAGACATCGAACCCTTGCCTTTAATTAGGTACCGTTGTAGCTGTATATCCATTCGTTGTGTAATTCGTGTATTTAGTATACAATATTAACTTCGCTAATGTTTGTAATATTTGTACGCATCGTCCTCTTAACGGATTTGGGATAATTCCCGTCTGGGTGTGCTAATCGATATTTGGGGTATTGGTTGGTTTGCTGTCAGTCCACCGAAACTAATTTTCTTTAGTGTGTAAGCGACGTGATATTGTGCCGTTTGGGTAGTCTGAGGTTGAAGTGATACGAGCCAACGCAACGAGCCAAGCCCACAGCTGATATTCGGGAATTTCCTGTAACCTGCTGTGTTTAATATACTAGCAGTATTACTTTGATTTCTTGTGAGACGAAATGTACGCGTTTTCAGAAATATAAGATCACCATGTCACCATGTGTCGAGTACGCACATTTTCCCGAAACACAGAGACAGGTCGTCCATGGTGGAGCCTTATTAAGACGTCTTATCTGATTGTAGTTTTGCCAGCAGACTCCTGCATTTTTAGATGAAGACCCTTGCACCCTTATAAGTCTATAGCAGGTTTTCACCGGTAACACAATATCAGCGGAAGAGGGTATCCTATTATTGCATTATGTATGCAATAAAACTTGGTCTCATGGATAATAGTACAATAACTGGGTGGAATAATTTTTTATTCCACTACATAATAAAGGCTAAACACAAAATGCGAGAATTACTAGTAAAATAGCTTTACATATAATACACCATTGACTCCATATTTATTTATAAGAGCCCAATACTAATTATTGATTAAGCTAGATCTGTAGTACGCAGAGGGACATGACAGTACTTACCTAAACTTATTGAGAAGATTATAATAACTGTAATATGTTTTATGGACTGAAAAAAGGACAACTAAGTGCAATGGAAACATATATGGAAAATATTAAATAAAATAGGAGTACTTCTTCATCTTATAAAATTAATAGAAAGGCTATATATAAACAAATTCTCCTATATAATATATGAGAGTATGTAATGAAGACGGTGCTTTATGATTGGGGCGATGGAATTACGTTAGGAGGAATGAAGATTTCAAGTTTAAGGTTTTCCAATTATACCATGCTGCTACCTGCTGAAATGGAAGAGATGAATGTGTTGTTCAACTGGTTTGAAGAAGACAGTCGGAGAAGGATTGCATGCACGATTCTAGGGAAACAAAATTGATTATTAGCTACTGACATATTCAACGTCATACCCCTTATAAATAGATTTGAGGAACAGAAGTAGTGGTGTAAGTATACCTTCTACCGTTTATGTACAATAAAACAACAATCAGAAAACCTAGAGTAGTCTATCGAGGCAGACATATTCATAAACAAACAAAAATAAGGCTTCCACTACTCAACCTTCACTGGTCTTATACGGAGCATAGGGATGAAAAAGGAAAATAATGGACGTTTTTGAACTGGTAAATAAGTGAAGTAAATAGTTATTTTCTCCCACACAATATGGACTCCTTGTCATACAGAAATAAACCAAAACACATTATTTATAGTAAGGTGTCTCGCAAATAGTTTAATAATAAATTATCTGAAGATGTAACTCAACAAACATAATTATTGTGCAAGATCGAATATCACGACCCAGCATTCAAGTGCCAATGATATGCAGGAATTTCCAAGCGTTTCGAACGATAGTCATTAATTTGGTGTAGCATTTTAAACACAATGATGGAATGATTAATCGACGAAAGCATCCATAACGCGTTTGAATTATCTAAGTCTTCGGAATGCACCATTTCCTGAATAGGATTCTGAAATATTACAGTCATTTGTTTTAAGTTTAAAAACCACTAGTTCAAGGACTGCTAACGAATTGTGAAAACTGTAAGGCACTTCTTTGCTACTTTCGTTGCAAATAATGTTAATGGAGCAATCGGATAGTAGCCGGGCTTGTTATGACTGTAATTATCATAAAAGGTTACTTGGTACGTTCTAAACGGATAGTGATAAATTAAAAAGAAATTCCTATCGAATTATTCGATTAGCTTTGCTCTTCAGGAAATTCCACGCATCCAGTGGTTTAAGCAATTTGGATAGCTGTCCATGTTTTAAAGACCTGAACAGGTTGATTGTGATCTGATAACCAAAATGGTCAAACTAATTATGACCAACCAACCATTACTCCGACGATTTTGCATAATTAATCTTAGCGTTTATTATGTGGCGCGTATAGAATTTGAGTTTCTTTCGATACTTTTTTATGAAATAACTCAGGTCTGGTGGTAATGGAAAATAAGATCAACGGACCAGCTATAATCAAAAGAAAGAATTTAATTAAAAGCGAAATAGCAGCTGCTATTAATTTTCAAGGGTAAATCTTATTTCTAATTAGTCATAATTTTTGTAGAGGAAAATTGTAGAAATTATCGAGAGTAATGAGATAATTGAGAATGTTGATTTCGCACTTGCGGCAATTAAACACACTTGATGTAGCGAAAAAGTTTTATTAAAAATGAATGCTGCAGCTTACTAGAACAGTTTCTCTTTAACTCTTCCGTTTATAATTTTGCTTATAATACAAAAGTTTCATTAAAATCATTCGAGTCCAATTTTTATATTAATGCCGCTTTATGGTAAACATCATTAGCTTGCCTTAATTAAGTTGCTTATCGATGGCCTTTCGGTTTCCTCTGAAATTTTTCGTTTCTTTTAATTATGCAAATTAATCGAACCATCCGAGAATTCCCGTTAAGGAAACCAAATAATGAAACAGCAACTTTCCATACAAACAGAAATAGGTAAATGCCAATGGATTAGAGCAGTTCAAGTTTCTTTGAAAATTGACACGTTTAAAAGCTTTTTCAATGCGTTTTCTTTAGTATGTGTGTTGCGGCCGCTATAATTGATTGTTAAATTGTGGAACTCTATAAATACAGTTATAATCTGACCATACAAACTGGTACGAGAATTACCTCTACAGTTTTTCCTTTTCTTCTTCTTCTCAACAGTACAGGCAATGTAGGTCCCAATACTGAACCTTCTTTCTACATCTTCTCATTTTTATTGTTCTTGAATCGTTCTCTACGTCATTGCTCCACCGTTTTCTGGATGGCCCCCTTGTTTCTTCCTTTCGGTTTTCTTATAGATGCTTTTTTCGGTTCCCATTCTTCTGACATTCTCCTAAAATTATGTCTACAGAGACTTTAATTAATATCTCGGGTTCGAGTATTGTTTCCCCAAAGCGTTTTTGTCGCATAGTTAGAAATTCGTTACAATAGAATCGGACAATTATAGAGGAATAGCCCTGTTAAACATAGCGTATAAAATATTAGTTACAGGTGTGAAAAGTAGAATAATAAGAAAGATGGAACGTAGTTTAGGAAAATATCAGAGCGGATTTCGGAAAGGAAGATCGATGGTGGATAACATTTTTATACTGCGAAAAGTACAGGCTGAAAGCCATGAGCACAAACTAAGCACACATGCATTATTTATCGACTTCAAGCAAGCGTACGATCGGCTGTGGCAGGCAAGGAGTGAACTAGGTAAATTGATCAGGCTGGTGAACATGACACTAAATGGCACAGAAAAGAGAGTGAGAGTGAGAGAACTGATACAGGGAGACCCGCTTTTGACTACACTTTTTAACATATCATTCGAAAGAATTATTAGATAAAGTAGTATACATAGATCACGTTTATTGTATTACAAACGTCACCAGTGTAGGCATTTGCGGATGACATCGCCCTCCTAAAATGAATTAAGAGAGAACTAAAAGGGGTAGTGGGACGATTTGAGCAAGCAGGGCGAAAAATGGGGTTGCAATAAATGAAACGAAAACTAAGTATATGAGATGGAGCGACGAAGAATTCGAAACAAACAAATGGTTAGAAGTAAGGTAGAACAGCAATAAAATATATAAGTTCGATGAAGTAGCAAGTTGCAGTTGTTTGGGAACAGTTTTCACTAGAACACCTGAAATAGCTGAAGAAGGGAAGGAATGGCTGGAAGCAGGTGAGCGCTTCAGAGTAAAGAGATATCACGGACGGTAAAGATCCATATTTATAGCCGTAATAAGGCCAATAGTAGTATATGAGGTGTGGATATCAATAGAAATAAACCAAAAGAGGCTAGCAATGTGGGAAAGGAAAGTACTGCGAAAAATCTTCGGGGGAGAGAAAGTCTATGGTGTATGGGAAAGACGAGACAATCAAGTAAGGGAATTGTATGCGGAATCAGACATAATAGGAGTAATAAAAGCTCAGGGATTAAGATGGATGGGACATGTGATGAGAATGTGTTACGAACGTATTACACAAAAATCTGTAAAATGCTTTACCCAGAACTTCCCTCGTCGACATTGTGACACTAAATAATTTTAAAAATCAATTTAATTAAGGAGTATAAATATCTTCACGTTTCTAATCAATTAAATAAATTTTCAAAAAAAAGCGTTACCGGTGGTCGAATTCGAAGGGCACGTTTTATAAGATATTGCAAGGGAGCGAGCTATTTCTACCTGAGCTACGGAGTACCGACCCTTCTAATTCCTGCGTTGCAGCTGTATTAAGTAACGCACTAATTTATTGCTCCTTTTTGTATCGTACAACATTTATTCTGTATCTATTGGGGTCCATTTTTGGTAAGAATAAAGTCTGTTCTATGTACAAATTATTGCTTGTATTTATTAAATTAAATCAAAAAAAAAAAATTAAGGTGCCCACCTTATATATATCTGTTTGAAATCTTCTCAGTTTCATGCCAGGTAGATATATAATGTGTATGAAAATAGTAGCTTCCTCCAACAAACAGTTTTTGAGTTAACAGACAGACAGACAGACCGACAGACAGACGAAATTGACAAAACTTGTTTTTCGTCATCTAGGGACCCTGAAACGTGAAGATCTGAAGAAATCTCGAAAGCTGATTTTTTCGCGATTACAATACTTTCTTCGTCTTTTAGACGAGAGAAGTAAAAATAGACCAAAGTGAAATAGGTGGACCCACAAGAAATGGAAGACCAAAAACAAAGTGGACAGATAAAGCTGAAGAAGATCTACGACAGCTAAAAATTACAAGATGAAAAGAAAAAACAATAAACAGAAAGGAGTGGCAAAAAGTAGTCCTACCAGCCATGGACCTCAAAGACTAGACTGCACAGGTTGTCCGAAATCCGTTTTGAACATAGGAAATTAATGAGTGCAACAAGGAAGACATCAACAAAATGAGTAGCAGGACAAATGTAGAATGTAATCATGGCTAGGTACATTTTTAAAGTAAAATTAAGTTAATGATACAAACAAACACTTTTGTCAAATATTTTATCTGCACACTTTGAATATACGAATTGCTTCTATCAGTAATTTATATTATTGTTTACTGTTCACATACTTATTGTAATTATTTATTGTTCATTGAAATGTTAAACAGTGTTTAACATGATCGCGCCCTCGAATGTTAAGATACATTTAACATGCATCCGCTCATTTAACATGCATCCACTCGCGTCCTCGAATTTTAAGATACATTTAACGGGGTACGGACGTTTCGCCCCCGGCGTTTCGCTCCCGACCGCTTCGCCCCCTCCTTTTCGCCTCCAGCCGTTTCGCCCCCTAACCGTTTCGCCCCCGAACCGTTTCGCTCCCAAAGTTTTACCTCTAGCTTTAGCTGTTTCCAGTTGCACCACGAAGAGGTTCTGCAACCGTTTATTATTATAATTTTTTTGGTGTTTGTGTTTTAATTTTAGTTTTTTTAACATTTTTATTGCTTTTTGTTTGTTGGTGTTTGTGTTTAATTTTAGAGTTTTTAGTAAATACATATAAAGAAAGCGAAACCTTTTAACATCTATATTTCGACGTGCAACCGGAATAAATTCAAAATTCAAAGTTGTACGCAAACCCACGCAAGTAATCAATAACTTGACGATTTTCAAAATCTTCAACGATTTTTTTCATACGAGCTGATATTGCGACATACTGTTTATTTCTTGGATTAAAAAATAAAAAAACCGGTTGCAGAAATCCTACTAGCTACCTCCTCGTGGTGCAACTGGAAACAGATGAATCTGGCTAAAGTTACAGGTAAAACAATGGGGCGAAACGGTCCGGGGGCGAAACGGCTAGGAGGCAAAATGGTCGGGGGAGAAACGGCGGGGGCGAAACGTCCGTAAAACACATTTAACACACATCCACTCATTTAACATGCATTCAGTATAGCAACATCACACATATTCATGGTAGCCTGATTTCGATTTAGCAGTTTTTAGTAATTATTATTGATTTAAAATTATTGCCTCAATGAACAATAAACTAATGAACGCATTTCGAGGGGAAACCGTCTTAACATTTCTCACATAAATTACCACTCTTGCTTCGCTGCGCTCGCTCGAGTGGTAAAAATATGCTCGAATGTTAAGACTGGGTTACCCCTCTTAATACGTTAATTACTATTAAACCTCACTTTATACTCTTAATGAGAGATAAAATATTTGACACAAGTGTTTGTTTCATTGATTTAATTTTAGTTTAAAAATTTACATAGCCATAATTACATTATATCTTTGTCCTGCTATTCATTTTGTTTATGTATTCCTTGTCGCACTCAAATTTCCTATGTTCAAAACGGATTTCGGACAATCTGTATATACAACAGGATCGGTAGTGCATTGGAGTCTCATTCTCCTCTACACAAAACCTACAATATGTATTTAATGTCACATCTATTGTGTGCGTACTCTTGTTATATATCTTAATTTCGCCCTTCTGTATGTCAGCAGTACTTGTGTCGCTTTCCTAGAAGGTTTCCCTATGAAGCTTTTAAGGTCTTCTTCGCTAGGGCATTCATTGCAACATTTGCGCTGATTTTTTTAGTCAGCTACTAGTTTGCTCTATGACAGTGTTATAGGTTACACTGTAGGCGGGCTCCGGTCCTATAAACTGTTTTTTGTAATATCTACTTGTTAAATATTTCTTTAAGGACTGCTTACTACTGCGTAAGCAACCTCTTTACGGCCCGGCCGTAAAAAGTGTCCGTAAAGACCACGGCCTGCTAAATTGTATGCCGAACGTCAAAGTGACGTTTGTCACATAAATCCAGCAGCAACCAAGCCTTCCACTCCACATAGAAGAAGGCGCAAAAGACTGCTATAACTCCTGAACATACGCTAAAATAACTTGCTCATTCACAATCTTAACATCTTTAGGAATATCTTCATAATTTTCTACAGATGTCATAAATTACGAGCTGGTTACAACTTAAAACTGCTTATAGCCATACACAAAATTGCACATACACAGTTGCAACGTTCTACGCACTCTCAATCATTCTAAAACGTCATTACACAAACCTAGCGTTTTGATGAAAATAAATTAGAAAAATATAGATATGACCGAATTGTATGTAGGTATTACAAAAACTATTGTACAATACACGTCCGTTAGGGCCTTTACTGCCTCGCCAGTATTATTCGACTCGCTCTTCGAGCTCGTCTCACAAATTCTCTGGCTCGGCAGTAAAGGCTATCCTAACGGACTTCTACTGTAAAATACTATTGTCGTGGCTGATTTTGCTAGTTTGTTACTTTTTATTTTCTGGTGCTTTCTTACCCACAACAGACCGAGTCAGTTGTGTTACCATAGTTGAACAAATTTCTTGTAGCATTCATTTACCAGTTCCGATTTGAACTGGTCTGACAATAAAGCTACAAGAGTTAGCCGTCAGGCTATATATTCTTTTACCTCTGTACGATATCTACACCATTATTGTTGTTACTCTGGCAATTCCATGATATGTTTTATCGGACTTTTTTTACTGTCTCGGGTGTTTATCACACGCCGTTTCGGTAGTAGATCAAAAACGCCCGAAACGTCGTGTGATAAACAACCGAGACAGTGGAAAGAATCCGATAATACACATCATAATAAACCACTGCCGAAAATGACATCATTTAGAGCAATTCCATTATATTATTTGCCATAACAGTAACCAAAATAGAAAATGCAATAATTACTACACCTTGGCGCCGAACCAGATCGGCGCCGGGACAATTCGGGGCGCAGTCATCTCGGCGCCAGCCAATTCGGAGCAGGGCCATCTCAGCGCCGAATTCAAATTGGCAAACTACAGTGTGCACTACTTAATAAAATCTAAACAAATAATAAACACAGTGATCGCCAAAAAGCTAGCATCAAATAGATTTTGGCGGCCAGAGGTGGTTGAACAGTGATTACAAATGGGCCAAACAAATAATAAATAATAAATAAATAATCGTTTATTTCCTTTAGACATGAGAGTGTAGGAATTGTCAGAAACATTAAACATACAACTTACAATTTACAAATGTAAATAACGTACCTCCATAGATAAATAACATACAGACAGATAAACCATTCCATAAAAAACTGTTACACTAGAAGTTTTATATAATCTTTGGTATTGTAGTAACACTCACTAACTAAAAAAGATTTAACATGTTTTTTAAAAGCATGCAGTGAGTTACAGTCTTTGGCATGCTGCGGTAAATTATTATAATATCTAATCCCCAAACAATTCGGGGAATTAAAAGAAACGCATAATTTATTGAAAGGTACATGCAGATCATTTTTATGGCGGATATTCGCATCGTGAATACTTTTCCTTAGCAAAAAGCTATTTTTATTTTTAAAAATGTATAAACATAATTCCAATATGTATAGACAAGGAAGTGGCAATATTCTGTATTTTTTAAAAAGTTCTTTGCACGAATATTCACTAGGAACATCTGCAATGCATCTGATTATACGTTTTTGAGCTACAAAAATATCTTCAAAACTTGAGCATTGGCCCCGGAAAATTAGACCGTATCGTAATCGAGATTCAACTTGAGCATAATATACACTAAGTAATTGGTCCTTTGTCAATACATTACGCAGGGTTTTAAACAAAAATGTAATAGAATGCAGTTTTTATATCAACTGTTCAGAATTAACTTTCCAATTTAGATTTTCGTCTAAATACACTCCTAGGAATTTTACATAATTGATATTGGATTTTATTAGATTACAAATTTGTATGCTAAAACTAGGACACTCTTTTTGTCTGTTGTGAAATCTAATAACTTCAGTTTTGTGAGCGTTGAGATATAGAGAATTTCGACTGAACCAATTACCCAACTCTGTTAAGAGGCTATCACATTTTGCTTCAATAATTTCCTCCGATTTATCTGATATAATCAGCGAGCTATCGTCAGCATATAATGTGATCGTAGCATCAGGCGACAGCTTATCTAGATCATTAATATAAAGTAAAAATAGTATAGGCCCAAGTATAGAACCTTGGGGCACTCCCATATCTATTTTAATTAATTTAGAATCAATTCTTTTAACACTGTTACTGCTAACAGCAGTTATGCTTACATATTGTTGCCTGTTATTAAAATATGAATTTAACCAGTTCATTAACATACCTCTTATTCCAAAATTATTTAATTTAGATAGTAGTAAATCATGGTCAACGCAGTCAAATGCCCTGATGAGGTCACAAAATACCCCAACAGGACACTCGCTCGCCTCCATGCGCCCAGTGACATTTTCTAGAAAAGACTGTAACGCAGTGGTTGTAGATTTTTTTGATCTAAAACCATGCTGATTATTAGTTAGTATCTTGTACTTATCCAGAAAAGACACTAAACGATTAAGAAAAGCGGACTCACGTACTGTGGAAAAACTAGATGATAAGGTACCTAATTGGCCTGTAATTATTAAGATCTGTTGCATCATTTTTCTTAAATAACGGTATAACTTTTCCAATTTTTCAACTATCAGGAAATGTACCTGTAATAAACGATAAATTTATTAAAAAAGCTAGGGGTTTTGCTATAAACTTGCCTATTTTTTAATAATAAAGGTGGGAACTTCATCCTGGCCGGAGGAGTGTTTGTTTTTTAGTTTATTGTTAATAATATCAAAAACAGGTATAAGATTTTTGATCTCCACTGGAGCTCTCTTGAAAAAATTATTAAAGATGTCAGCTATTTTATGGGGGTTCTCTACTATTTCTTCATTTAGTTTAATTGTGAAATTTTTGCTAGATTTAGTTTTACCACGCAGCTCGTTAACAACATCCCAAGATGTTCTAACAGTGTTATCGAAATTTAGAATTTTGTTCTGGTAATAGCATTTTTTTCTACTACTGACCAATTGATTGTGTGCTTTTTTTTGCACACTGATAAGTCGTCTTTAAAACAGGGTATCTATATTTTAAAATATAAAGGTCCTTTAGTTGTCACGTGACCTCCGTTATCAGTAAAATTATATGTATTTTAAAAATAATTACGAAAGATGCATTTACTAGCCAAGATAGAAACAAATTTTACGAAAAAAAGTTGTTTTCTGGCCTTGAGTTGTTCATTCTGCTAAAATTAAAAAAACAATAAAAAATCTCATTGAAATCCTGTTTCATTTCCGTTTTTGGATTTACATAATTTAGAAAAACGCCACTTTTCTCACTAGGCAAAAATCACACAATATATCTAATACGGGCTAAATAGGTTGTCAGACAAGCACAAATAATTGCCGTAAAAAGCTTTTTTGAAAAGCAAAAATAGAAATGATTCCCATTTGATGCCGGCTCTTTTGTGGTTACTGTATATTTTTCTAAACCAATTCTGCGCCGAGATGGGCCAGCGCCGAATCAGCTGGAGCCGAGTTGTCCCAGCGCCGAGATGGCCCCACGCCGAGATGGCGGTGACGAAGTGGCGGCGCTAAAATGTCCGGCTTTGCAATAGTACATGTACCATCTTGTTTTCTATTGGTAAAATATATATCCATTACTGTGTAGCACACGTGTGCTATATGTTTCCTACAATTTTAGAAAACCCTTATATGCCCAGACCTCATCCATCTATCTACCATGTTTATCATTTCAGTTTCACCATCATCAGTCTTGGTCTATCCACTGTTGGATAAAGGCCTCTTCAAGTTCTCTCCATGCGTCTCTATTTTGCGCAGTTTGAATCTAGTTCTTTCCCGCTATATGTTTAATGTCGTCTGTCCATCTTTTTTGTGGTCTTCTTCTACTCTGCTTTGTAAGTCTTGGTCTCCATCCAATGATTTTGGTGTCGCATCGGTTTGGTTCCTGTCGAGCTATTGTATCAGCCCACCGCCATTTCATTTTTTATTATTCGTTCATGTCCGTCACCTTTGTTCTTCGTCTAATCTCTTCGTGATTTATTTTTTCGCGGAGACTAACACCGATCATGGCTCTTTTAATAGCCCTTTGAGTAGTTCTAAGTTTTATTATACTTTTATTTGTCAGTGTCATTGTCTCTAAGCCATATGTTGAAAGTGGAAGTATACCTGTCGCGTAAACTTTTCTCTTTAAGCTAATGGGTCTGTTGGTGTTTTTCATTATATGGCTAAGTTTCCCAAAGGCAGCCCAGATCAGACTTGTTCGCCGCGAGACCTCTGCGGTTTGATTTTATATCTTGAGTTTATGTCCTAAGTATATGTATTCTTCTACTGCCTGAAGGTTGTTGTTGCCTATGGTGACACTTTCTTCGGATGGACGCATAACATTCGTTTTTTGGATATTCATTTTCAGACCCACGCGTTCTGATATTCTGAGGAGCTCTGTTAACATGTCTTTGAGTTCTTCTAGATCGCCACTAATTAAGACAATCGTCTGCGAATGAAAGATTGCTTAAGTACTTTCCATCGATATTTAACCCTTTTTGCTCCCATTGGAGATTTTTGAATATATCTTCTAAGACGAAGGTAAATAGCTTAGGCGAGATAGTGTCACCCTGGCGCACACCTCTCTTAACTTGAATTTGATTGGTTGTTAAATCATTAATTTTTACTTGAATGGAAGAATTCGCATAGATATACTTCAGTAGGTTTGAATATCTTGTGTCTATTCGGGCGTTGTCCAGTGACTTTAGAATTTCCAAAATTTCAATGGAATCGAATGCCTTATGGAAGTCGATGAATGCAAAATAAATGGGCATGTTATATTCAGTGGTTTTTTCGATAAAGGCTCTAAGTGTTTGAAGATGGTTAGTAGTGCCATATTTTCTTGGATAGCCGGTCTACTCTACCGGTTGATAGAAGTCTAATTTAGCTATTAAGCGACTTGTGACGAGCTTGGTCAACAATTTATAAAGATGTGACAGGAGAATAATAGGGCGATAGTTCTTCAAGTCCCCGCTATCACCTTTTTTAAAGAGATTTTAATAGAGGCTCTCCGCCTATTTTCAGAATTTCGGTAGAAATGCGGTCTTCTCCTGGTAACTTCCTATTTTTCATTTGACGCAAGGCTACCTTTCTGTTAATTTCGGGCATTTCCTACATCCTACATCCTACATTCATGATATGTCGTTGTTGGTAGTTTTCTTGTGAAAAGGTGTTTTATAAAGATTTATAGAAAATTTCGACGGAATTTGCTATTTCTTGATTATTTCTCACCACTATTCCTTCATCATTTTTTATTTTGTAAATGTTCGCTCTTCGCCAATTTTCATCTTAAGACCTTCATGTTTGTGTGGTCTTCAATCACTGACTGAATCACTGTTGTATTATGTGCTCTTAGGTCTTTGCGTATACGTTTGTTTATAGCTTTATTTAGTTGCTTATATTCTTCCGTTTCTCGGTTTAATTCCTTTCTGTGACTCATCATTTGCAATGTTTATTGATTTTTCGTCCTTTTCGGGATCATATCGTTTTTGCAGCTATTTGAACAGTGGATGTAATTTTATTTGTGAATTCATTTATTCTCAAATTGTTGAGTTCAAGAGTGGAGCCTAATTTGTTTTCGATAAGTTTTGCGTATTCTTGTTGATGTTTATCTGGATGTTGTGCTGTAGGAAATAGGTAGGGTTTCTGAATTAGTTTTTTCCTTTTGGTTTTGATATCAATTTTAAGAGTTCCTCTCACCTCTCACTTCCCGTGTCAAATCTGTTCAGAACAGAAACGTCGGTACAGATATATTTGCGGTTTTGCTAGTATGTAATCAATCTCATTCTTCATAATATGTCCTTCCGCACTTCTCCAGGTCCACTTTCTCTGGGATGGTTTTTTGAAGAATTTATTAAGACAAAAAAGTGTTTCCTGCTGTAGTAAGTGTAGAAGCATCTCACCCCTTTCATTCCTGGATCCCAAGCCGAACTTCCCGAGGTTTTGTTGGTTGTCATTATTTTTCCCTAATTTGCAATTGAAGTCGCCTAATACTGTTACATAGTGTGCTTTTCTTGATGTATTGCATTCGTGATGTCTTCATAGAATTGATCAGCTTCGCTTTCTTCAGATTTACTGGTTGGTGCCTATACCTGTATTATTTGTAGGGAGTATCTTTTATTGAGTTCAAGCGTTATATAGATAACACGGTCCAATATAGCTTGCATCAGTTTGGTTAAGACTTATTCTTAATTTCAACAATCCCGCTTTGAAAAATATAATTTGAACGGAGTTTGGAATTTGGTTTCTAGTTTGCCAGATCTAATTTGAAAAATTTTAAATATCTCTATCGAGTGAAAACCCTAAAATATATTAGTATACCTTTGACTTGGTATTTGTTATTGTACAAATAATGAATTTCTAAATTAAGCAAATGTCAAAACCAGGTATGCTGATATAAATTTGGGGTTTCCACGCAGTATTTACTTGTGTTTGCAACCGATATATCCCCAGTCTTCTCTCCGCTTCTATTCAAAGGTGGAAGAACGTCTAATAGCACTTCTAATGTGGCTTACAGGGTTGCTGACATTGTTCCCATTGTACTAACATAGGACTTTCTTTGTATTTTGTTGAGCCGATTCTTATTTTCTATGCCTTGTGCCACCACAACAAGGATGCATGCGTTATTGTAGGAATAATAACTAGCTTCAAACGAGATGTTTACAAAGGCACCCTCCATATCTAAAAAGGTTCCTAGTCCGAAGTCTTTGGACTCGAGCTTTTTCTCCTTTGTTAATTGTTTCGTAAGTAGTCGTAAGAGTCCACAGGGTTGGACATATTTTTAGAGCTACATCTTTTATGTACCTATCAATTAATTTTTCTATCGTCTTGAAATTGAATGACGCGAGACCCATATGTCGCTAAAGATTTGTATGGACCTTGATTTACTTTCCCGGCTTACTTACTCTTACTTTCCTCCACCAATTTGATACGCGGCCTAGGACCAAACTTGCCCTTAGCATCGCACATAGATAAGTGGATAGCTTAGTACAGCCTTGAATAAGCAGGACTGGATAAATTCCGTCTCCAACTGAGGCCTTAAATGGTTCAAAGATGTATAGTGTCTATTTAAGTTTAGAATTTGATCTGCTTCTCACCAGTTCATTTGTGTGGCCCTCCATGGAATCTTTCCTGCATTACATTTACTGTTATTGTACTTATTCCCCTGTTTTTGTATGACCTCCTTCCAGCTTTTTCAGTATTTCCTCTAACCCTGTCTCTGGTTAATGCTCTTTGAAGTTTAATAGATTCTGGTGTGTTTTCAACTCACTCGCAGTACTCTATTCAAGATTACCAATTATGTCCCTACTACAATTACGATATACAGTACATACATATTAAGAAACTCTTCATATGGATTCGAATTCTCTAATTTTTCTTCTGTTAAAAAGCCTTCTCGTCTGCGTCCGTAACTCAGAAAGCCAATTGTTTCAACAACGGACATCTCTGGTCGACTGCTTTGTGGTTGTGGTACAGCAAGAGGTATTTTTATTGATACAGGTATGATGTCAGTCATATTTTCTAATTAATCAGTGTTACTATTCGAATGTTTGTGCAAGATTCTCCCTATATGAGTCCCAGCAGCAGTTTCTGGAATTTCTATGCTCCAAGTTAGTTATCACTGGTGTTTTAAGGTCAGCTTTAATGTAACATGTGATTCAAAAAAAGCTTCATCAAAGAAGGCCAAGGGAGAAAAAAATGGACATAAGCTGCATGTGTAGTTTCGATTCAGAAGGTCATTCTAATTAATACAGCTGTAACTTTATGTCAGCTTAATTTGACATATCCAAAAAAGCTTTTAGTACAAGCTTTGCAATCTTATATATCTTAAGTCATTGTTTTCACTGATCATAAAATAGGGTGCATCCTAAAAATGTACTTTAAAAACGTAGAGCCATTATTAAGTAATTCAAATATTGCAGTTGCAAGCAGCGACATACTTGATTTTTTACTAAGGTAACTTTGATGAATCTTGTTTTGTTATCTAGACACTTAACGCGTTGGCCTTTCAGATACATTCCATTTTATTTCTATAATATTTACAGTTGTTATAGTGGCTTAGGTTATATTAACGATCGCCATTGTAGCACTAGTTATAATAAGTATAGGTTCCTGGCCCTGATTCTTTGCAAAATAGAAGTCTAGTAGTAACTCACCTATTGGGTTGATGTTGCTAGTGTCCTATAAAGTATAGTGAGCATTTGCATCACAGTTCAGGTTCGACCTTCTGCAGTAACAAAAGAGGCTTTAAATCTCAGATATGGGTAGTTTTCCTAGCTGGTCATACGGAAGGTAATAACACTTCTCATGTTCTTTTTCGTAGCCAGTTTCGCTCTGAATTCCATACGATTTTTACAAGAAAAGTATGTAAATATCGACAGATTTAAATTTTATTTTCCTAAAATCCATGTTTTGGCATGGATTTCAGCAGGGCTGTACGTAGTCCAGCTTTAATGATCCTAGGTTCCATTGCTTTTCACACCTAATCCAAGGTTAATACATTAATACAATATTTATAGTGATTTAATAACATATGATACATATTTGTCACCTGCTACAGTCGTATCTTTATAGTGACTATTCAGGTTTTTCCTCTGGTTTTGAAGAGCAATGTTCCAAAGTCTCCTCCACCTCCATTGCCTGAGAAGGTTCCTTGTTGCCTTCACTGTTCTTTTCTTGGCCCCCTTTTCTTTTTTTTTCTTATGCAGGTTTTTTCAGTTTTATTTTGTCACACTTTTTGTGTTTGTAGGTTTAATTATTATTTATTATGTTTTCCTTTTTTGTTACTGTAATTGTGAAAAAATCACCTTCAGAGGTTTCTTCAGATCTTCACTTTTAGGGTCCCTAAATGATGGCAAACATGTTTTGCTAATTTCGTATGTCTGTCAGTCTGCCCGTCTATCTGTCTGTCCATTTGTCTGCCTTTTTGTTGCCGGTGTAGCTCAAAAACTATTCATTGGAAGCAGAGGATAATTTGCATGCTGATTATATACTACGTACCTGACTCGAAACCAAATATACTTTGCATCAAATTTATACAAAACGATGTAGTCTATTTTGCTTAAATGAGACAATAGGTAAAAGTAATAATTTTCACATAACTCAGGCTTTATCGTTGATTTCAACAGAACCCAACAGATATAGGGCAAATGTTGGAAAAGAGACAAAAATGGGTAACGATCAGCTCGTCGTAGATAATACCGCCTTGAGACAAATGTGAGGCGCCCCTTCGTGACTAAACGAGACTAAGGGGTGGGTTGCATCCGGGCGGCACTGAAATTGCTCTCAAAAGAGCTGAAATCGCATCGAGTTTGAATTCCACTGCCTGCAATGTTTTTTTTATACGCAAATTGATGTAATTAGCATAGCCAAGTGTTTTTCTTTAATGTGTTAGTATCATTGGGCAAGTTAAGATATTTTTACCTCTATACCTTTTCAACTTCAAATTGGGACTAATCAATTTCAAAATGGGAATAAACAATTTCAAAATGAAATAAACAAATTCAATTTGAGAATCAACCACTTCAAATTGGGACTAATCAACTTCAAATTGAGATAAGCTTTTTGTTAATATTCTTTGGAAAATGACAATTACATGGTTGTGACAGGACGGAACACCAGCAACAACTAACAATAATTAGTTCCGCCCTGTCACAACCATGTAATGTCATTTTTCAAAGACTACCGTTAACAAAAAGCTTTTCTCAATTTGAAGTTGATTAGTCCCAATTTGAAGTTGTTTATTCTCAAATTGAAATTGTTTATTTAATTTTGAAATTGTTTATTCCCATTTTGAAATTGATTAGTCCCAATTTGAAGTTGAAAAGGTATAGTTTCAATTTTTTTAGTGTGGCGACTTCCACTTGCGAGGGAAGTTCTGAGTGAAGCCCTTTACAGATTTTTTTATAAAAAAATAGATCCAAATCGAGAGTCTGTATTTCGAATAATTTTGATGATTTGGATCCAAGAATCGAATCCGTTTTCAGAGAATACGCCCAAAATCGGCTAGTAACAACAATGTTTTTACTTTTGTTTCACATATTTCATGAGGTTTTATAGCCTTGGTGTAAGGAATTTACGTCCAATCTGTGGCTACCTGATTGGCCACTCTTCAGATGTGGTAAGCTTTGTAAACTATTATTGAAGCAATGAACTAAAGATCCACTTTTTGTTCTGACGAAATATCGGTTTTGCGAATGTAATTTTTGTTCTAATTGTATCCACATTTACTAAGCAGTTGCGCGATTTTCATTTCGCTTTGTTCTTTTACTCCCCATCTGGGCACTTACATATGATCAGAATACAATGTTTCTACTAACCAGAAACTAGGGAGTATTGTAAATATCTGGGGATTAATGTTACATAACCTATTTGGCCAGCAGAGCGAGATTAATTATTGCAGTCCCAAGTTAATTTAAAGTAGCGCACTTAGCAAATAAATTTTCTGAAGGTTGTGCTAATTACCCGTTGGTCGGTGTTTCTTTGAAGCGCCCACCCACCAGGTCCTAGCATCTTAGCACGCACTTCGAATAGGCAGGCAAACGCCTCTCCTGTCCGATCATGGGTGGAGAAAACGGTTTATACAAATTTTACGTATTTGGGATGTCTGTTTTTTTGGTAAGTGGTTGAAAGTTATTTTTGGGAATTAACGGGTTAATCAATATACGTATGATTATTTTACACATCTGAGAAAGTAGGCGGTTGGTACTGTAGTTGTCTAACTTCGCAATGTCATGCTTCTTATAAATTAGAATTATTTCAACTCCATTCCATGACTTCGGGATCTGATTTTCTAAACATCGCTTATACAGACCTGTAGTATCACTTTTACAATCTTGTTTAGCTGCTTTATTTCGTATTATTTCCGTAATCCTTAAAAACGCTACATCTTCGATCGCATAGCCCGTTTTTGAACAGTACAACGCATGATAAGGGGAACTCCAATTGTTGGCTTTGCAAACATTTGTCTGAGTCACGTTACATCTTGTGACAAAAGAACCTTTTGATGCCTCGCAAATCAGCATCTTTAAGTGGGCGGTTTGAATATACGAAGCACAAAATTGTGTGCTTGCCGGTACACCTGGAAAACGCTTGTTGTCTGCACTTTTATTGGTATACCGCTCTATTCACTTATATATCCCTGCGAAAATTCGCGTACCACGCTTTCAAGTCGCTAGCACGTATAGCTCTTAGCAGAGGCAACATTCGACTGCCGTGTTCTTTTTAGATTGGCATGAATTCAATTTGTTCTACACAGAGCTTGTGTTTCTTGATGCACTCTCGTTAAACCTTACTTCACTATACATTTCCAGCTGAAGAGAGGTTTTGGGAATATTTGCTTACATGAAATACAATATGCTTAATTTTAACACATAAAACCACATATAAAAGATACAAGTTGGTTTAGGTTTGTAAAAACAAGCATTACAGGCGAGGGCTGTAGAAAGGCTCATTTCAACAGGCAAAGCAAAGAAAAATTAAATGACTCCTTCAGAAATAAGGTAAAGAATGGGAAAAGACAATATACAACTGTAATCAAGAAATCTTAAAAAGAACAATAGAGCAACATAGAGTACAGCTTTCGGAGGGCAGGGGAGAAATGAACATTCGTAAAAACCAAAACGGGTGAGATTTAATACCAATATAGAACATCCATAAAGGACTCGAATAATTTTATAAGAATTCCTCCAAAGCTCCTGAAAAATCCAGTACCAAACGATCAAATAGGAAAACTTGTTTTCATTTTATGGAAGATCTCCCAGAGATTAGCATATGTGAAATTAAGACCGCTTTAAAATCAATATAAAACAATAAAGTACCAGAAGAAGATGGAATACATATCGAATTACTGAAAATTGTGGTAAACATATCTCTAAACGCTTGCAGCACACTTTCAATCGTTGTCTAGAGAGCGGAACAGTCCCAGAAACTTGTAACGGTACAATTGTTCGGCTGTTATTTAAAACAAGGGCAATAAACCAGAATCTACAAACTATCGCCCGATATCCCTACTGTCACATGCTTGAAAACTTTTCATAAGAATTATCACTAATTTCGGAACGGGTTTAGCACACTAGACCACATAGACACAATGAGACAAATCATCAAAAATGCAGCGAATGATAAGCTTTTATACATTTTAGGAGACCTATGTTCGAAATTAGACTAGTAAAGGCTGTTGATGATGATTTTGTTGTATTGTGCTCCTTATTTTGTATTATATCTTTTCGAAGTTGCTTCCTTATGAGTTGGTTGAGCACTGCCCATTGTATTGGCTTCTCATTTTTGTGTCCTTTCAGTTTCTTTCTAGTCATATTTTGGTCAAGTTAATGTATTTACTGACAATTGCCTACTTTGATGTTACTGAGCTTTTGGCATTTAATTTGATTTTCAACTTGTTTCTCCTCATTTTTGGTTATAACTTTAACGCATTGGATTATGTATGTATGTTATAGTATATAGTTATTTAGTCTATATCGGTATCGTTTGCGGTCGGGATTCATCATGTTCATTTCTCTGTTGGTTTGGAATGGTCATGTCAGGTCAGGAACCGAATTTCAGTCACGTGACACTTCCGGTTTTCGAGAAATCACAAAAAGACCGTTTTTCAAATAGAACGCGTATTAAATAAAAACTGGTTCGGCCGCCAAACGTAGCTGCGACCCTCTGCGCCTTAAATCCTCGATCGGTTAGGCAACCACTTTGACACCTTCCAGGTCTGGGTGGTTGCCTAACCGATCGAGGTTTGAAGGCGCGTTAAATGAGACATTTGTCTCACTGGACTGCTAGTTTATATATATTTTGCTAAAAGAACGATAATTAGGATTTAATAATGGCAGGTATACTGGAAATATTCCCAAAGATGCGATATTATTTCGAGTTTTAATTTCTTTTACTGATATTTTAGGTTAGGAATGAAATATCGAAATGCGGTTTTCACTAGCGTGTTAGACCCTTATTTGGCTATCTTTTGTTGCAATAAAAGTGATATCGTTGCATTTAATTTTTTTGAGAAAATCCATTTTATTTGTAGTGTTGTAGCAAAACGCCCTTTAGCTGCGACACAAGCAATCTAAATCAATCTGCTGGAGGCAACGTTGTTAGCCTAAGAAAAGGCCTTTTCAACGACTCCAAGTTTGACAAAATCCGTTCAGCCATTTTAAAGTTGTTGACATTTCTTTCCGAAAATGTTCGGACACCCCGCACCACTTTCTCTTAAGAGATAGGGCAAAAAGCATTTAACAAAAAAGAATAGAATTTATCTCAGCTTTAAAACGGTGTTCATTTTAGCTATCTGTAATATAAGAATATTTCTCAAAAAACCTGATTTAAAATTCAAGAATGCGATTACGCCCCCTGGCGGCCATTTTAGAAACTTAAAAATAATTTCCAGCATTTTCTCTTGGCCGCTTTAGTCATACATTTTTTACCCCAAGTCTTTACGACAATTACTTTTCGAGATAGGGCCGAGTGCCCTTCTTAATTGGCCACCCGGTACATAGTCAAGTTTAACGTTAAGAGTGTGTAATATTCTAGTAATTTTTGTTCGTGTTCAAAGTTGTTCTCAAAATGTTTAGGAATCCATTCTGAAAATGAAATTATTTCTCACGAACAGACATTGAAAAGTATCTATAAGCATAAGTTCCGTTCTATATCCAAGCTCTGTGTTTTGAAAATGTGTTCATAAGTAAATTGTTAATGACTATTTAGCCGGCACATAAAATATGAATATTTGTTTTGTTACAAGTACAAGTACGAAATTAAGGATTTTTTTATGAGCCCCAATTAATGACCAAGCGAGCACAGCGAGCGAGGCACATAACTAAGGCAAGTCTAATAGTCTGCCTTCGTACGAGTTACACATATATCTCTACTGGAAGCGTTTTGTCTTATTAAAAAATTACAGTTTAATGGAGGAAATCCGGAAAAGTCAAGGAAGTCATGATCATACCAAAAAATGGCAATGTATATTTTGATTTCGACCAATGAAAATGCAGCGTTAGTGTTTGTTGCTATGGTTATTACTAAAGCTGATATTATATGGCACATGCATATTATGTATAATTGATATGCCGGCGAAACTTTTTGCATATATATATATATATATATATATATATATATATATAGACATAGACGGTCATTATCGATCCCATAGGATATATTTACTGCACGCTGCGTAGCCCAATCATACGGTGTTGAGCCCGGGTGAGGGCTCATCAACGAATCGACGTGTATACGTACTTTATTCAATTGAAACGTGCACAAGGAATGCGTACACAAATTTTTAGCTGGGCTCATCAACGCTATGGTGGTATATCGCTTATACAGCATCTAGTTCAGGGTACCGCTCACCAGGGGGCGCCTTGTATATACACGAAAAACGTATACAGACATTGTTAAGCCCACTACACTCACCACTCGTTGTATGGCCCGAAATTAGGCAACACTGTACGTTATGCTAATAGTCTGACCTTTCGATGTAATCTTACACCAGTTGATTAAATGAACGTGTCGGCATTCTCTATTAAACTAATACATTACATATAATGTAGTTTTAAGGTATACAGGGTGTAGAAATGCTTTACGCACCATAGGGTTTTCAAATGTAATTTTTTCATATGAAAATACTTGCTTCCCTAATTATTTTAGAGCAAACTTGTAGGGAAGTTTTTTGTAGAGCAGAAAATTCTGTATCCATTTATGCCAGCATTTGTCATTTAAAATTTCTGAAAACGGAAAATTTTAAGAAGTAATATTACCATTTTTAGACAAATCAGTCATGTCTTAAAATTATTGAACCATCTCAAAGCATCAACAAGTTAGTTTGCTGTTTATTTGTTTGCATCTGTCAAATGTAGCGGCAACCATGGCACTTATTGCACCTGATCTGCTTCCAGCATACCACCACTTCACAATATGCACTGATTTTTGAAAAAAATGATATTGTAGTTTCTTTCTTTGTTAGGTTTTCTGACGTAAAATGTTAAAAATTATGGCATAAATAAATGCAGAATTGTTTGCTATACAAAAATCCTATGTACAACTTTACTCTAAAATAATCAGGGAAACAAATATTTTCATGTAAAGAAACTACCATTGAAAACCCTATGGTGCGTAAATCATTTCTACACTCTTATATACTAATAAATGTTGAATCAATTAGCATTGTGTATTGAAATATTATTTACTTTAAAGAATTTTATATGACAATTATTTGATACGAGTATTAGTAGGGTTCCTGTAAAATGAAAATCTTGTAGAATAATAAAGGATCGTAATCAATGAATAGAAGTAATGACTATTTATATTAAACTGAAACATACAAATTGTTTGTAAGCGTTTTAATTTTCACATAACACGTTAGTATACATCCCACTGTACATTCATTTTACATTTGTCACATGAACACGCAAAGCAACGCTTTTGCTGCTGCAATGAACGCATTCCTCATTTTCAACGCTACTCAAATCTAAGATTTCTAAGGGCCGGTTGCAGAAAGCAATGTTAAGTCTGGTGTTAGCTAACATCGCGTCAAAGTGAACAAAAACGAATCAAATCTCAAATGCTTATGGTAACTAATACATTAGTAAACAAAATTTGATGCGATTTTGTTCACTTTGACGCGATGTTAGCTAACACCAGACTTAACATAGCTTTCTGCAACCGGCCCTAAGTGTCGTAACCTATAAAATAATTTTCTTTATAATATACCCTATACATAACTCATCTTTTATATTTAGCTACCGCAATCACTTAAATTTCCGGCACGTGACTGTATAGTAGAGCTTACAGAAGTATAAGATTGAGCTAAAAATGATAGTTATATATTTAATATACAGTGACCGCCAAAAAGTGGCATAATATGGGAAAAGCTTTTATTTTAGATTTCCCAAAAAAAATTTGTACGTCAATAATGTGTGCTTGTCTAAAAACCTATTTATCCCCTATCATAGATACCGACTGATTTTTACTTATTTAGAGAATGGAGTTTTCGAAATTGTCAAAATACAAAAAGTGATATTTTCGGAAAGTAAGTAAGATTTCAATGAGACTTTTTTAGAGTGTGTTATTTTTAGGTAAGTGAACAATCTCAAGGCCAGAAAATACCAATTTTTTTAACTTTAGCTAAAAATATTTTTTAAAGTTTTTATAAGTATGTTTCAAAATTTCACATATCAAGACTTCAAATTCAATTTTTTATATGTGCAGACTACAGCTTTATAGAAAATGTTAAATTACTTTTTAGATTTTTTATTATTTACCGAACAGTAGTATATGTTTGTATAATTTTTACGTGTTTTATGCAAAAAGCTTTTAGGAGAAATATTTTTCAATTCTATTTCATATCTATTTAAATGGCTGCTAAAAACTCTAATCTAGCCCTGTTAATGAATTACTGTTACAAAAATCCTGTAAATGTTTTTTTGCAGTTGTCTAAATGCGGAGATTTTTAGAACATCTAAATTGGATAAAGAACATCTCCTCATGTAAACAACTGTAAAAGAACATTTACAGGATTTTTGTAACAGTAATTTATTAACAGAGCTAGATTAGCGTTTCTAGAAGGGATTTAAATAGATATGAATTAGAATTGAAAAATATTTCTCCTAAAAAGTGCCTTGCATAAACGTAAAAATTATGCAAACATACTACCTTTCGGTAAACAAAAAAAATCTAAAGAAGTGATTAACATTTTATATTACTTTTGCCAATTATAAATCTTTAAAGTTTTTACATAAAAAAAATTGAATTTTAATATTAAGTTCAGGTATGTGATATTTTTAAAAATATTGAAAACGTTTAAAAATAAATTTTTA
>CALNHX010008538.1:0-59475 GCA_940337035.1 Agriotes lineatus | reverse complement strand
TGGTTGTGACACAACATCGGCTGCTTATGGTATGGGCAAAGTGAAATTTCTTAAAACCCTAGAAAAGACACCTACCCTGGAATCTGCAGCGAATCACTTTGTACAGAAAGATGTAGACGCGGATATCATCGCATTAGCGGGAGAGCAATTTTTTATTGCGTTGTACGGTGGAGACATCCATAAAGACAAGTCAATCAACTTGCTGCGATACAAATACTTTGCGAAATCCCTTGTGAAGTCAACGTTTAATCTGGCATCCCTGCCACCTACAAAAGACACGGCCAGGATGCACGCATTCCGGACATACCATCAAGTTCAATCCTGGCTTGGAAATGTCACTCTACCCGCGGAAAGATGGGGCTGGAAGAAACGTGGCCGTACGTTTACACCGGTGCCTAGCACTGAGCCTCCCGCGCCTACTGCAATAATTAAATTAATTTCATGCGGGTGTAAGACCAAATGTGGAAAGGCTTGTGGCTACCGCAAAGCGGGTTTAAAGTGCACCGCCATTTGCTCCATATGCGCCGGGGAATCCTGTGAGAACGTGCAAGAAATCTCCAGAATGCTTGCTACAGATGAAGACGAATACCACACCAGGTACGACGATGACATATTTTCTCTTCCAGAGTTTGTTTCAAGGGAAACACAACTTAACAAGGGCGACAAAATCGACAATTCTGCAATGATTGGAATTGACGATGCAGAACCCGGCCCATCAAAAAGACCAAGGAAAGTGTAGGAATACACTTCGTGGATTAGGCCTATAGGGGAGACCACGTAAATTAAAACGCGCCACAAGCTGTACCTCAAAGGTGGTGTGGAAAACAGTTGGTGCGACACACTCGAAGGAACAGGGCCGTTCGAAAGTGCACACTAAATGTACGGTTTACGTGACTTGTGACATTTGCGGCGCTGTAGAACGGTAAATAATTGTCCAAATGGAAAAATACTCATACACAAATTTTATGCAAATTAGTTGTTCTACGAAAAATATAAGAGTATTTTTTATCGTAGGATTAACTGAAAGCGATATATTTAAGTAAAGCCCATTTCAACCCTTAATTTCTTGGCTTTATGGGGTAACAACTTTTAAATTGTTGAGCGCACGAGAAAAAGGCATTTCCAAAAGTTGTGAGGAATTTCATAAACTACAAACTTGTACTGATGCAATTCCAGTGCCAGAGCAACAGGAAACGAGAAATTGCTGAAAAACCGTTTTCAACACTTCTTCCGATATTGCGGAAAAACAATTTCTCCGATCGATCCAAAAACTTAAAATTAGACTCAGAGCACAGCCCCCCACTCACCCATTAACACAAAATGCTGGTACCAAGAATTGCATGTAAAAATTCCCTGGCGCCTGTACTAATAGTCAAAACATTTTTTTTAAATTTGGCACTGACAGTGCGAATGTCAAGTAAATGAATAAGTTATTTTAAGCATTTATTTGTTTTTAAATAACTACCCAAACTAGCAAATGTTTAGTTTGAAAACTCGACTATCGCAAATGCTTCTAGGTGCAAACTCGGGGCGCAAAATCAGCACGTCCTTGAGAAGTTCAGCCATCACAAGAGTTCTATCAATTAAGTGGCAGCCAAATTTACCTTCTTTAACAATGCTGTAAAACTCAGCAGGTGACAAGGCGTGTAGGTTGGTGGATTTGCTGCTGTCTCTGGCAAAGGCGACTATTTCATGCAGCACATCTCGTCCGTGATGCAGTTCAAAGGCACCCCCCACCTTCAGGACACCCCAGGTTGGGTAGTGCGACACGTGAAGGCTGGCACAAAGGGATGCACTCCGGCCACAATGTATCAAACCTGAGATTTATGAACTTTAGAATTATGGATTCAGTCATCATCAATTGAAAAACTTGGAGATAAATCATTACCGATATGAATGTTAGGCAACCAGGTTGGCAGTCGCTTCAGTTGGAGGTTCAATTCTGTAGCAGCCCCAACATAGAAACAAAGAAGCCATGGAATGTCAGAACCAAGACGTAATTGGGTGCGAGCATCCTAAAGAGAAATTCGATTATTGTAGGTTACACTTTTCTAATAGATTTTCTATATGGTTTTTATAATTCGTAATCCTTTCGTCAATTACGCTCCCAACCACTTTGGGGGCATACAAAAAAAAAGTAACAAAGTCTGCTACTAATAATTTTACAAGGAGTTTAAACAATGTTGATATATCCAAAAATCGGATGTTATAGTATTTTAAATCGTAATGCTAGCAACTGCACCAATGTTATTAATACTAAAAAAATATTTTAATTTGTACATTACGTAATGGAGCGTTACATGGAGCTAGCGCTCGGTTTTACGATAACGTAAAGGCACCCGCTATGTGCGAAGTCGCGCTTTATAAACGGGGCGTCGTTTCCCACTCCACAGGAACCCAGAGACGCTATACCAATAAAGCCGCCCAGAGAGTATATAAGCAGGTTTCTGGACCATTTAAAATCACTTGAGTCGATCGAGTCCCTGGACTTTCCCTTCCTCCTCTCTCCCTTACCTTAGATTGTGACAGAGTTCTCTGTCTCCTAAGGTTCCTCCTATTCCTAACCTGTACCTTAGTATGTGATAGTATTCACTGTCTCCTAAGGTTTCTCCCATTACAAACTGCCACGATGAACAAAATACGAATCCAAATCGACACAGCAACCCAAGAAAACAGCTTTCCTTTTTAAACCGCAATCAATGACTCCACCTCTGTCTGTATCCAAATCAAGCTCAGGTGTAGATGTGCTTTAGCCGATAGCGACTCCACTGCAGTTCATCCAAATCAAATCGGAATACTTTAGACTAGCTCTCTTCCCACAACATCAAACAGTAATTCCAACGCAGTCTGCATCCAAACACACAGCAGCGATCCTTCATAATAAGTAACGGTTCCACCACAGTTAAGCTTCAACCATATCCAGTTGTTTATGGACCAAAGACTATTCTAGATGATTTTTGAGGCTTTCACGGCCATTGTCATTAAGTAACAAACGATTTCCGGGATTGGACCGTGTCATGAAGAGTTTCGCCTCTGGCGTGGTTAACACGTTGAGTTACCGTGCTCTTTTGCTTTTTTCCTCCTGATGAAGCCCCTTACGAAAGTGGGCGAAACGTTGAGTTCTTCGGTCTCAATCATGACACGGTCCAATCCCGGAAATCGTTTGTTACTCAAAGACTATTCTATTTTAATATTAGTTTTTTTTTTAATTTCTGACTTTGAATTCACTTATTTACTTATGTTAATCACTTATACCCTGTTATAATATTTAAATTAGAAAATTCATTTTAATAGGGGTTTCTTTTCAATTTTACATGTATATTTTTCTAAATCAAAAATGTTTTTTCCACAAATTAAGTTCACCATAGTAATCTCTATTCACACATTTTTTAAAAACTAACACCCCTGGATTATGTACATTACAATTTATTTAAATTATTTTGACATTTCATGTAACTTTTTCAAATATTTATTCAGCTTAGGCCTTTCACATTTATTCAAACTATCTTATAGTTTGTTATCTATTATCAATTATGACTTGTTCTCTGATACTTCCAAATAACAATCTTTATTACTCCAAATATCATATTTTAACTTATGTTAGAACCTTTTCCTAAGGATATTAATTGCTTCATGGATTTGAAGTAAATCTGTATTTTATTAAATACATTTTTGCGTTGATCATTTATTTATGGGTTTCATTAATGTATAGAAAATCGTCTATTAATGACCCTTATTAATAAATGATTTTTTATTAATGAACAATTTTTAAAAATCGCGTATTAATAACCTCTATTAATGAATGATTTTTTATTAATAGACAATTTTGGTATTAGTAATCAAAAATACCAGTAATGTCAAAACTTTGAGTGTCAAATTCTTTTCAAGCAATTAAATTAGATTTTCTTCAAATTGATAAGATACGATCAACGAAAAAATATTGTAACTAACTCGTGTGTTAATTGGCGATTAATAATCTCTACAATTAACGGGCCCACTAGCGCTCCTGCGTTAAAATGTCTATTATTAATCGCTCTCATTAACATACTTGTTTGTTAAATAACTATTAAATAGCTATCCTGTTCTTTTAATATTAAATTCACCTTTTACAAAATATAATGTTTTAACAGTTAGGTATTCTATCATTGCATAATTAATCTTGAGGTATGATATAACAATATATTTCCATTCTATTATTGTTCCTTTTAATGTTTTCTTAATTATAAATCCTGTTCCTAACCTATTGCCTTCTCTTCCCCCGTTAAATTGTATATATTCTCCTCTGTTGTCCTTTTATATTAGATTCTTGATATGCAAGTACAGGCAGCCTCGCCGTTCGCGGGTGTTACGTTCCATAAAAATGCCGCGAAGCGCAAAACCGCGATGCGCAAGTAAACACATAAATGATAAAAGCGGGGTTAGGTTCCATAAACTAGATTTATTTATACTATGCAACTTCAAAAAATTCAAGAATACATAAACGTGCGTATACAAGCTAAAATTCCATACGTAACATAAGTCTGCCACTTAAATCTAGAGCTCAAATGTCCACTTGTTTATTACTCAAGTTATAATTTTACAATTTATTTCAGGTTCGATTTGGTAATAAGAAATTCAAAGAAATGGGCTCGATAAGTATGTTTACAAGTTCATGAAAAATAATGCTATTCATGATATAAACCGCACACGTCTGCTTTATTTACTTATGAAAGTCACTAATCTTAATATCCTTATTCTCAAACAAGTCAAGAGACTCAATTACATGAGAATTCTTCTCTAACCTGACGTTAACTTTGAATCACTGTTAGAATAAACAAAAGCTCATCAAAACGTTGGTGCTTATGACATATTATTCATTAGTAAACAAATTTTTATGCGCTTTTGTTTATTTTAACAGCGAATTAAAGTTAATGTCAGATTAGTGGTCTTCATAAGACCGGCCGTTAGTGTGTAAAAGTTGAAACAGTTAACGTTGGCAATTCCAACCGCGAACAGCAAAAAAAGGAAGCACAAAGGTGCCCCGCGTAAAATCAAATCAGTGAACGGCAAGGTCTGACTGTACAGGGTAATTTTTTTATCGTGTAACATACTTGTAGGCAACACTTCTTGCAGGTACATGCAATGCATAGCAAACTTTACTTTTTTTAAATAATATATAATTTTTAATATTAAGCAAGCTTTGGGAACCCAAATGTCAACTGACGTTTTGTTACTTAAATAAAATTGCATCTTGTCAAAACTGTAATAGCATTCGCAATGTATTCAAATGAAGAAAAACCGGATATGATGTTGATTTTGGGAGAATGCCGAGGAGCGGCAGATCTAGCTATACGACGATATGAGCAAAAGTATCCAAACAGATATCATCCATCGCATAACACCTTCAGGCGTTTGGATAGGAAGTTGCGCGATGACGAGCAATTTAAAAAGGCAAAGGTGAGACAACAACATGTCACAAGCATAGAAAACGAAACCGCAGTGATAGAAGAAGTTACTGCGAATCCATATACAAGTCCACGGGCGATTGCAACAACAGTAGATTAGCCAAACATCAGTTTACATTATTTTAGCAGCAAATCAATTTCACCCATACCATGTCACATTAGTGCAACACCTTAATGAAGAAGATTACCCATGTCGGGCAAATTTCTGCCATTTCTTAAGAATTTTAGGTAGTTAGGTTTGGCGTAGTGTAGTTGTGAAGTTTCTTAATATATCTAAAGTGCCTACTTTGATTTTTGTTTACTAAAAAGAATTAATGGTTATTAAGATATCTATGAAATGCATGCAGTTGTAACATGTGTTGCCTATCTAGTTGTTACACAATAAAAAAATCACCCTGTATATACATATATATTGCTATGATCACATTTTAGTAGCCTTATATGTAAAATAATAATTATTAGTAATTTATAACATAACCAACAATACAGACAGTACGATGTTTTTAGAACAGCATTATCTATGTGTAAAAAACAAATTAAAATCAAAGTAGGCTTGGCATTTCATGCAACTAAAACAAAACTGTAAACAAACAAGTAGGACAGCATCAAGAGGTTAGTTGTGTTTTGCTAAGTTCCCCAATAAATGATATTTATGTGCTATTAAAATGCCCAAGTTAACCAAGAACTTGTGTTTTATTGAGAGAGTGTGCCTAGGGTAATTTGTGGAAATTTTCCTTGGTATTGAGCTTCCGCAACAGGTAGATACGAGGCATCATTTGCAAGTGCAAGCCAGAGTATTTCAAAGTGATGATACGGAAGACCAGCCAGTTTTCTAAGTGCGTGTATAAGTGGATAAGTGAGCAGCGCACGTGTGGTACACCTATATTAAGGCCCCCAGTTTCAGTGAAAGCGATCCAAAAGGCTATCGACATTGAGGTGGAAACGAGAGCCGCTTCGTGCCATGCTAATAGCAGGCTGATAACGACATCCTGTCCAGAGCATCGTGGAACCTCCAGTGAGGGTGCAGCCAGCACAAGATCAGCTTAGAAGCCATCTAAAGGTCAGATTTCCCATCTAAACAGTGTAAATTTGTTATAGTACTCATGGCGTCGCTTATAAGCGTAACTTGCGGTAGTGGCGTCAGTAGAAGTGTTTGATTTCGTGACACTGTGCACTTACATTCAATTATTATTGCATAGCAACAGTGTTTACTGCGTGGACATCAACAATTCAAATAGAGCACGGAGCTTGTTTACATATTTTGAAGACACCATCTTGGAATTGTCAAGGTCCCATCAGGTGGAAATATCACATTAGGAAATTCCCGTCAGTTAAATAGCGGGCATACAGAGTGCATACAAATAAATGTTTACTAGGACTTGAAATAATTCTCAATAGCAAGTTAGTAATAGTAGCGGTTTAATTGTGGATGTAGCGACCTAACACTGTAGACTGGGGGTCAATGAATTATTAAACCCTCAGTAAATGTATAACAATATATTTGAACCTTGTGTTGATATATTTAATAATTAATAATAAACACAAATTTATTATAAATAGTCAGGTACACAGTGTTGATACCAGAGAGAAGAAGGATTTTAGAATACCTGTTACGAAACTACAGATATCAAGTAAGCTGGCTGCCGATTTCGACCTAAAGTTATATAATCGTTTGCCGTGTCAAATTAAGGTAATTGCAGAGCTGTTTAATTTTCAAGTACACTTAAAAACGTTTTTAGTAGAACAGTGTTTTAATTTGTCAATGATTCACCGTTTTGGTGTTATATTGTACCGGGTGGCCATAAATATCTGATATCACATTACCTTTGGAATCAACACCGCTTTATTAAAGTGATGAATCCAACTAAACTAAATGTCATTAATGTCATCACAACTAAAATTCCTATCTGTCAAAAATTATTACAGATTGCAATAAGTAATGGAGTTAGAACAGGAGATTTTTATAATCGAGTCGTTGGCTAAATTGCAGAATCCGGGGCACATTCCCCTCCTCTTATTGCATTTTATTTATTACATTATATAGGTACCAATACTTATTGTAATTGAAATATAATACTAATCAACATTTATAAGTAGCTAATTCCATGGCTACCGGGATTTCAGATATTTATGGCCACCCGGTATAATGTTTTTAATGTGTTTTCTTTATTGTGGCTTTTCCATATTGTATATACAATCGTATGAAATAAAGGCTTATTATTATTATTATTATTAACTCTTTCTTTAGGGCTAGTATCTCTTCTCTGTATCTTTTCATTCCGCCGTTGATAGTTCTTATGTCATCCTTCGTGCTTTGGCATCCTCTTTTATTTCTTGTAGTTCTGCCGTGAGCAGCTAATTCATACTCATCAGCAGATTTTCCACCCTGTCCATGTTTGTATTAGGTTCACTTTCTTTGGTAGCGAAACTTTCAGTACTGCCTTGCTCAGGTTACCGTTATTTCCGCTTCCTGTTTTACTTTTATTTGAGCTCTTCTTTCTTCCTCCCTTCTTATTATCTTTTTACTTTTGGTAAATACCTTGTAGTACCCAGCGTGGTTTTCTGTTTCGTTTTCTGCTGCGTCGCTTTCTCTCTCTCTCGCTTCCTTTCGTGGTTCATTTGTTTTCCCTTTGGACTCCCTATGTTACGCTTCTGGTGCAAATATACTTCTTCTTTCGGCTTCACAATCCCGAGGGATTATAGCCCCTTCTTTCAAAGGATGTTTGATCCATATAATGGGCTGGATCAGAACCCTTTTCCTTTATCTTCTTCAAGTTTATTTATAGTTATAGTTTTTGGTGTGTTTTTGCTTCTTCTGTGATTTTTCTCCATTTTTTTCTATCTTCTTAAGATTTTCTCCAAGTTCCTGCTCCGAGGGCTGCCAAATCTTGTAAAACAGCATCCCACCATCTGATTCTCGGCCTGCCTCTTCTTCTTGTTTCTGTGGGTCGCCACTCTGTCGTCACCTTTATCGGGTCATCTTTCTGGGCTCTCATAATGTGTCTTAACCATTTTAGACGCTGCGCCTTTATAAATCGTACAATGTTCTCTCCTTTCATTTCTTGGTCTATCTCGTGATTCATCATTGGTCTGCATTCATCACCGTTTACTTTGACTGGCCCTAATATAATTCTGAGAATTTTTCTTTTAAATCTTTTTAGTTATTCCTCTTCTTTCTTTGTTAGCGTGAACGTTTCTGTTGCGTACGTTACAATGGGTCTTGTTAATGTATTATAAATCCTTAATTTTGTAGATTTACCGAGACTTTTGCTTTTGAGCAGATGTTTGTTGCTGTAATACCCTTTGTTTCCTTTTTGTATTTTGCTTTTAACTTTTCCTTCGCTAGATATGGAGATCGGTGTCCCCAAGTAAGTAAAAGTGTTGATGACTTCAAAACTATAGTCTCCTACTTGAATTCTATTACCCGCATTTCCTCTGATTGTGCTGAGCTTCATGTATTTTGTTTTCTTTTTGTTGATCAATAGTCCTACTTTTTTTGCTTCATTATCTATGTTCTCCATTCTCTCTTGCAGTCCTTTTATCAATCGGGCAATTTTTGTTAGGTCTTCTGCATAAGCTATTGCTTGTGCCTCTCGGTTAATTATTGTGCCATGTATATTTACTTTTCTTATGATACCTTCAAGAACTAGATTAAATAGTGTAGCGGATATTATGTCGCCTTGTCCAGTGCTGATTTTGAATTTTTCAGTGTAAGCTCCTTCTACTTGAACCATTGCTTCTGTGTCTTCTAGGGTCATTTTGATTAAGTGTATTAGTTTTGTTGGTATTTTCAGCTCTTCTAGAATATTTATCATGCTTCTCCTGTCTACTGTGTCAAAAGCATTTTTAAAGTCAATAAATATGATGTGTAATTCAATACCAAATTCCACTGCTCTTTCTATGATCTGTTGTAGGATATGTATGGCGTTGGTAGTTGAACGTCCAGGTCTAAAACCTTGTTGGTAGTGCCCTAATACTTGTTCTGCGTGTAGGATTAGTCTATTATTGAGGATTCTTGAAAGGATTTTGTAAGTAATATTTAGTAGTGTTATTCCTCTATAGTTTGCACATTCTTCCTTTTCAACTTTCTTGTATATCGGTATTATTGTTCCAATGTTCCAGCCTTTGGGCATTTTCTCTTGCTCCCAGATTTCTAGAATAAGGGCGTGAAACCATTTGTGTAATTGAAGATCTCCATATTTTAGAAATTCGAGTATTATGTCATCATTACCAGGTGCTTTGTTGCTTTGCATTTTTTTTATGGCTTTGTGCACTTCCTTGAGTATTGCTTTATTTATTGTTTCTTCTTCGTCTATGGTGTTTTGCCTTCTGTTTTTGTTTTTTGTTAAATTCCATTTGTATTCTTTGTTCAATAGGTCATAAAAGTGATCTTTCCATATTTGTTCTACCTGTTTCTTTTCGTAGCATAGTTTCCCTTCATTATTCTTCATTTCTCTTGTTTTAATGTTTGGTTTACATTTTTTTGTTTTATTTTATTGTAAAAGTATCTCATGTTTTTCAAGTTAGCGTTTTCTATTTTTTCTAAGTTCGGTTTTATCCATTCCTTTTTCTTCAGCTTACATAGTTTGGTAGCTATATTTCTCTTCTCTTTATACTGTGTTAGGTCCGTTTCCTTTTTGTTTTCAGCCATTTTATTCTAGCTTCATTCTTCTCTTCTTTAACTTCTCCGCATTCTTTGTCGTACCATTCTTCTGTTGGTCTTACTGGTTTCTTGTATCCAATAGTTTGTTCTGCTGCTTCTATTATATCTGTCCTTAGTTGAGTCCATTGTGTTTCTACATCTGTTGATTTTGTGAGATCTTTGTTTTATGCAGTCTCTATATTCTCTTCTTATTTCCTCTTCTCTTAATCTTTCCAAATTCTATTTCATTTTGGTGCTTATTATTTCGGGTTTTCTTGCTATTATCTGTGTTTTCAGTGTTGCGATAACTAAGTAGTGATCAGTGTCTGCATTTGCTCCACGGTATGTTCTTGCGTCCTTCATTAGCAGTATTCGTTTTTTTTGGTACTAAGATGTGATCAATTTGATTTTCTGTATGTCCTGCTGGGTGCCTCCATGTTATTTTGTGATGTTTTGGGTGTTGAAATTTAGTTGTAATAACATAAAGATTGAGTGCTGCTGCCAGTTGGCACATTCTGTAGCCGTTGTTGTTTGTTATGTCATGAGCTGTGCATTTCCCGCAGACTTCTTTAATATAATCTTCTTTCCCCACTTGTGCGTTAAAATCGCCCATCACTATTATTTTTCTATGTAAAGGTTCTTTTTCGCATATATCTTGTAATTCTTCGTAAACGCTATCTTTCACCTCTGTTTCGCTGGTTTCAGTTGGTGCGAATACATTTACAAATGTTATGCTCGCAGTTTGAGTTTTAATTGTTAATTTTGCCAACCTTCCATTTATCGGTTCAAAGTTGGTTATTCTATTTTTAATTTTTTTTGTAATAAAGAAGGCAACCCCCTTATTGCCTTGTTTTGCTTCTTCACTATATAAAACACTGTATTTTTCCTTGGCGGCGCGAGTACCGGCAAGTTCGGCTCTGTCACCCTCAAAATATATCGCGGTAGAATACGAGTTTGTAGGGTGGTAAATTCCAATTTACCCAGTGAATCAGTGAAAGGAAAGTTGTGCAGTTCAGGGAAACTATTAGTTTGAACAGGCAGTGCTTCTGACAAGCAGCAAACTAGCTTTTGATGAACAGGTGCGCCAGGGTCAGGGAGGTCAAACTCGCGTGTGTTGACAACGTGCAACGAAATTCGCCGAGTGGGTGAAGGTCAAATCAAGTGAGTGCGCGCGTAATTTAAATTTGTAAACACTGATCAGGAACGACTTCACCAAGGGGAGACGTGCACGAAATGGAGGAGTTTTCAGGACTATTACAATCATTTAAAGAGGAAAATAGAAAAGAAATTACAGAATTAGAGAGATGTACAAAACAGCTAGCTAACTTGAGAATGGAAATAAGTGTACAAGAAGAACAAATGAGTACAGAAAGAAAATTATTGCTTCAGAGGATAGAAGGGTTACAGAAAAAGGTACATAAATCAAAGGGGAGTAATAACAAAAGAATCCAAAGGTACACCACGTGGAAACTTGAACAGCTGGCAAAGGAAAAAACAAGAGGTGAAATAGATAACCGGGTAAAAAGGAGGATAGTAGAGTTGGGAATTGGAAGGAGACGTTTAAAGTTTAAAAATCTGAAAGAAAATACATGGTCTGTGGGTACATGGAATGTTAAGGGCTTAAATGGCAAGGAGTACGAGCTCCTAAAAGAAATAAATAAATCCAGAATAAGCATACTTCCTTTCACTGAAACTAAAAAGAAAGGGTCAGGCTGTGTAAGTGTTGGTGATGGAAATAAGTTATTGTACAGTGGCGTACAGGAAAACGTATGGGCGCAAGCGGGAGTGGCTTGCCTAATTAAAAAGGACTTTACCCAAGCTTTAAAAAACTGGACAGCTATCACGGAAAGAATTATGAGGGTGGTGCTAGAGCTAAATAAAACCACGATTGATCTTATCATTTGCTATGGACCGGATGAAAATGACAAAGCGGAAACAAAAGACAAATTTTGGAATAGGCTTCAGGTAGAATGTGAAAGCAGTACAAATAAAGCAATATTAATTGGAGACTTTAATGCGAGAGTGGGTATGAACTACACAAAGTGGGAAGGTGTAATAGGAAAGTTTGGGGAAAGATCTGTAAACAGGAATGGTAGGAGATTGCTCGAGTTTTGTGTTGATAACGACCTGGTGATAACAAACACCTTTTTCGAACACAAAACGATTCACAGAACAACCAGAGAAGTCAAAAGTAGAGGAGAGAGTTCCGTTATTGATTATGTGATAGTACCCAAAGACTTGTTAAAGGACGTAAACGATACGAGAGTCAAAAGAGGTTATGAAATCGGCAGTGATCATTTTCTAGTGGTAACGACAATCAAGTGCTACAATAATAATATCTCACACCCAGTGCCAGAAATAGTAAGAGAAAATAAGACAAAAATAAAGGTGTCCAAATTACGAGATAACGTTGTGCAACAGGAATATGCTAAGAAGCTGGACGAAGAACTTACAACAATCAAGTACTCCGGGAAAGACTTGGAAATGAAATGGAGAAACTTCAAAGAGTCAATTCAGTTGAGTGCAAGAGGAGTATGTGGTACAAACGGAACAAATCCTGGACGGAAACAAACTTCGTGGTGGAATGACGAGGTCAAAGAAGAGATTAAGAAGAAAAAGAAAGCGTGGAGGGACTATCTCGCTGAAAAAACCCAAGAAAAATACAAAATATATAAAAAACAGAGAATAAAAACTAAACAAATAGTCATAGAGGCGAAAAAAGAGAGTTGGGACAAGTTTGGTGAAAAATTAGAAAAAAATAGTAAAGAAAATGTCAAATTATTTTATAGGGCTATAAAAAACCTTAGAACAGGAAAGAAAGAAGTAATGAAGCAAATAAAGGACAAAAACGGAAAAACATTAAGTACTACTGGTGAGATAATGGAGAGGTGGAAAGAATATTTTGAAAATCTCTTAAGTTCTAAAAATGATCAGTATGAGACGCTTGGTAGCGAAACCAAGGCAGCATCTGATAATGAGGAGAGTGCAAACCAAGAGTGCAACTTTATAACAGAAGAGGAGTTACGAAACGAGCTAAAAGCCCTGAAACTAGGAAAAGCCCCAGGGTGTGATGAAATTGCACTAGAACTGTACAAATATCTAAGTGACAAAGGAATAAAGGAGCTGCTCGACATATATAAATTAGCCTGGAAATTAAAAAAGGTACCCGAAGAATGGACAAAGGCAATTCTATTACCTATATTTAAGAAAGGAGATCCCAAAGATTGTAATAATTATAGGGGAATATCACTCCTTTGTGTAGCTGTCAAAATCTACGAGGCTATAATTGAAAAAAGAATCAGAAAAATAGTCGAACCAAACCTCTCAGATGCTCAGAGTGGGTTCAGAAAAGGGCGAAGCGTTCAAGATCATATATTTTCACTGCAGCAAGTAATTGAAAAAGCATTACTTAAAAATAAAAACGTATATTTATGCTTTATCGACATAAAGAAATCATTCGACAGTTTAAATCGCCAGGCAATCTGGGAAAGCCTTCAAAATAAAGGAGTTGGAAACGAATTGCTACAGGTAATTAAAAGTCTATACAACTGTACAAAAAACCAAGTAAGAACGTGTAACCAGTTATCAGAGTCATTTGAGACTAAGGAAGGGGTACGTCAAGGAGGGGTGTTAAGCCCGCTACTGTTCATTATTGCCATAGATGAGATCATAAAGAGGACAACACAGAAGATGAAAAAGTATAATGTGGGATGGTATCGCCTGCAGCCAGTGCGGTTTGAACTGTGTGTTTTTGCCGATGATGTGGTGTTGTGCGCCGAAGGTAAAGAAGACCTACAAAGAAACCTGGAATGTTGGAGCAAAGAGGCAGGGAGATATGGTTTACGCATTAACACAAACAAAACAAATTCAATGGTGATCTCAAATGGAGACGAGGACATAGGTGTACATTTGGAAAATAGCCTTATCGAACAAGCAACTAGATACAAGTACCTGGGATGTTTAATAAATAACAACGGTAACCTGGAAGATGAACTTAATAACCGATTACAAACAGCAGGTAGACTGTTTCAGGCCCTCAGAAATTCCTTTTTAAAACATAGTTCAATATCCCAAAAAACAAAAATGTCGGTCTACAAAGTAATATATACACCTACACTATTGCATGGCTGTGAAAACTGGGTTCTATCACAAAGACAAAAGAGTAGGATTCAGGCTACTGAAATGAAGTACTTGAGATATACACTTGGATTAAAAAGAACAGATAAGATCAGAAACCAGGAAATCAGGAGAAAATTAGATGTGACGCCAACTCATAGTCTCATAGAAAAAGCTAAATTATCATGGTTCGGCCACCTTTTGCGTATGAAGGATAACAGAATGGTGAAGAGTATATGGCAAGCTAAAGCTCAGGGAAAAAATAGGCGAGGAAGACCGAGAGTTACATGGAATCAAAGTGTGCAAGAAATACTTAAAGAAAAAGGAAAATCCTGGAGAGAAGCGAAAGAACTAGCAGGGAATAGAAAAGAGTGGAAGAAATTTTTAAAAATGGATAGTTGACCTCAACACCTTCGGGTATCAAGAGGACCGATTATGTATGTATGTATGTTTTCCTTGGCGATTTCACCTATACCAGCCCATCTTATCTCTTGTACTGCCATGTCTACATTGTATTTTTCCATCTCGTCAGCTATTTGTTGCATTTTTCCGGGTTCTAACATGGTTTGAATGTTCCAAGTTGCTATCTTCATTTGTTTCTTTTTTTGGGTTGCTTTCCTGATCCTTCGTTTTTCTTTTTTTATTTTAAATTCTAATTCTTCTTTATTTGTCACAGTTTCCTTATACGTTAGCCTGTTCGTTGACTGTGTCGTTGTTATTGGTCTACGTTTAATTACTTTTTTGGCATCTCCGTGTATTGAGAATCCAAATTTTGTTTATCCATTTTGTTTTTGTAGATGGTGGCTGATGTATCTTTCTTATGTGGTGCAAGTATACTCTGTGTCCACGTTTTATTCTTCTTTGGGATTGCTCCTTTGCTGGACGCTCCTGTGGGCAAGTCTCCACCAGTTTCCTCATCTGTTGATCTTACTCTTTTTTTTCTAGTTTCTTTTGTCCTGTATTTGTGTTTTCTCCTTCGTATTTCTCTTCATCTATCTCTTCTTCTGCATTTTCTTCTAGCTTTCGAATCTGCCATTCGTCTCCATTTACAATTATTGCTTTGTTACCTTTTTTTCTAGCCTCTATCATGTGAAGTACTAGTTTTTTCCTAATTTCTCTTGTTTTTTTATCCATGTCCTCTTTTATCCATATTTCTGTTCCCTTCAGTCTTTTTTGCTGTTTCTTGATCTCCATTTTTTAAATTTTTGTTGTCAGACCTACTTCAACTGGTCTGTTCTTATTGTTCTGTCGGGCTCCTACTCTCTTTATAAAGTCTATTTCAAATTCTCGTAAAGTTACTTCAATTTTGTTTGCTATATCAATAAATACGTCCCTCAAGTTTTCAGAAGTCTCCGTATTTCCTTCTGGGATTCCAAAAATCATTAAATTTCTTTTCCTTGATTCTTTTTCCAGCATCAGTATTCGTGCTTCTTGTTGTTTTACGACTTCCTTCAGTTGATTGGTTTCTTCCTTTTGCTTTTTAATATTACGATTCGTTTGGTCCATTTTAATTAATTTAGCCATAATATCCAAGAGCATAATATTTCCGGTGCTTTCATCCATTGTTGTATTATTGAATGCAGCCAATGCAACCTTGAGGAGGTTTTATGCTAGCAGGATTACGTTCTGGAACGCACCGCGTGATGTTCGCGTGTCTGACCTTGACGTTGGTGTTACGTTTCGCGGCAAGCTCGGCCTTATTATATCGCTACGCTTGCTTTTAGTTTCAAATTTTGCTAGCACTTTCAGTTTCCCAGTTGTTCTAATTTACGATTCTATTCTGTCTCTTCTTCACTATCAATTGGTCACTATTTTTCACTAATTTTTTAAGGGTTCCTTCGTACTACGGAAAAATTATTCTATAACAGTCACTAATCAATCCGCGAACCTGTTCCCACACACCAAAAAAAATATACAGACCACTCAAATTTATCACAGCACTACGCCGGACTCCGTGGTTTGCTTGCGCAGCTTCAACTCAGCTGCTCGACCAAAGTTAATCTCCATTTCGGGTTATCACATGTTCTAAATCACTTGAAAAACTCTATCTTTACGCGTATCACGTAATCTATCCTTTCTTACGCTTTCTTTTAACCTTCTTTAACACTTTAAAATGTAGTATATCACTTGAAATAAAACTCGCTGCGTGACAGACTTGAAAAATACAATAAAAAAATTTAAAATGATCTTTCTACGAAGCATAGGCAAATACAAAAGGTGGGAAAGACCATTAACGGATTAAGAATTGCTAATAGAAGAAAATCAAAAACTAGTTGCAAATGTTCCCATACTTTATAAAAAATGTTCACATTTTCCTTTACCAAGTAGCCATTCACTTCTAATATTAATTTATTAATGAAGTAATTAAGTATAGGCATTTTGACACTGCAAAGATGGGCTTATAAAATGGATATGCAGCAGGGTCTTTAGTTTGCCGCACAGATTGAATCAAGATTCTTTGAAAACTGTATTTGGCCAGTTAAGAACAAGAGATGACTTAAACGATCATCCTACACATCTGCATGCTTTAAAACGTTTGATGACGTCAGGAGTTACTTTCCCCCAATCACAACTTTTACCAACCTTGAAGTATCTAAATTTTAAGTGACACTTGTCAGCTAAAACGACACATCGGCAATGCTCAATTTCCATGGCATGCTTCTATTTTTGTATTATTAAGGTTTCCTTTCTCTGTATGGAAACTTTGAAAGTAAGATAATGTGACCCCCTAAAACCTTTTTATTTACATTTTCACTCTAGGGTTTTAATAGGAGAGCTAATACTTCAACATTAAGAATTTAACATGCGATTTCATATGTTGCACAGTCAGCATATACACATGGTATGAATGTTATTGGATCATTTAGACCCAATAAAAAAGATTACGTAGACATGCTGCTGAAAAATGAAACACACTTTACCACTCAAAACTTACACGAAAATCTTCATCAGAAAGTAAACGTGGATCTGGCAGCAGATTCAAGACCTTTTCAACAACTTCCTTGGTATCAGAAGCTTCTATGCTATGAATTTCGGCTGCACTGGTAGGGCTGTCCTGATCTTGATTTTCATCGGTCTCCCAGAACACCACCGGGTGTTCTCGATGGCTCTTAAATATGTTGTCACACAAGGCAGAATCTGTTATTAGTCCCACAGGCATTAGCCCATCCTGCAATTAACAAATCCAAGCAAAATTATCCTTCAATTCTGAATTATTTAAAAACAGCAACATACAAATATGGCAGCCAGCTTTTTCCTAGTTTCTGGTTCGGGGCATGAGCTGCCATCATCAGTACACAGGAACAGCAACCACCTCCGCTTACGAAAGCTCCCATGATACCAATCTTCTGGAGAAATATCCTCAACCTGGGCAGTGACGTGCGATAGCACGTAATCATGAAAAGCGTCCAGTGATCGCTCACCCGTGTACTTCTCTCCCTCGTAGAGGTTGGCCTAGAATGTGATTTATGCAGAAATAAAAATTACAAATTGGTTTACTCAATTACATTTTTTTCATAATACAGGATAGTGGGATAAGAGCGAATACCCAACTGGTGACACAATGCCCAATCTTCTTCACAGTTGACAGCACCGATTCGGATAACGCCTTCTAATGCTGATGCTAGCTTGCGCCACGTAGGAGCCATATCGTGGCAGTGGTGGCAGTGGGAAGAATAAAAGTTGATAAACCACTCTTGGCCATTCTCCAATACGTTAAGTTCTGAAAACATTTAAATTATTTTTCCTAGTTGATCCAGAGCTGTAAATATTTAATATTTTTATGCGTTTATCAACCAAATATCTAAAGTGTACACATGATTTTCTTTCTGTGACGTTAGAAATAACCAAACATAGCATTTAAAACATGTCTTATATTGCATTGAAATTCAGAAAGAACATTTAGATCACAGAATTTGACATATACGTAATCTTTAATGTAAGGGATGCTCTAAATAGCACATTATTCAAACCAAGAATTTTTGACGTATGTAATCTCACGTTTCTCCTCTTTGAAGAAATCCCTAATGCATAAAATAAGATTTTAGGCTTGCTCGCTTGCTTGTTATTGCGCGTTATTTTACTGTCATTTTGAACAAATTTCACATTGACAGTATTATAAAACAACCCATAGTTAGAGCGGACCTGACCAAAAACTGCAGATTTTTTGTTTCGTCCAGTTCCTTATCATACCTATATAATAATGCACAAGACTACACGCCGTGTTAAACGGGCAAAAGTACCATGGTTGCATTCGACCGTTTCTACTTTTGGGTTTTTGTAAACAAACGTCCCATTACTTTTAATAGCATCACAGAAAACAATTACTTATTATGCCTATTGCTTGTGTTTTTTAAAACTACGCACACAGCTTCAAACACAAGTCATTTTGTTTAATAATAAAGAGAATTCATTTCTGGTTTACTGAACGTTCCCAAGCGTCACAGACAAGAAAACCAAGCGCCACGTTTTAACATAGTTTAGAAGGCGTGTCTCCGAAGTTTACGTTACATAACCTATAAATTATTTCAACTACAATTTCTTCGCAAATTGTTCATTGCTTTGAAAACAAACACTGCATTTGTAAAAGCAAGTCTACAGGTAGACCTACTATTCGAACAGAAGAAGTTATGATTTATACCCTCCACAACCGACTGATTTTCAGGTATGCAGGCTTTCCTGTATCCGGTGCCTTTTATGGGGAAGCTCTTGGAATCCTAAAGGAACAGTTTGGTAATACGGAACAACTTATAGAGCAGTACTTTGAAGGAATGGCGAAATTAGAGCAGGTGAAGTCACATAATGATGTTACAACACTAAGGAAAAATGCGAGCATTCCCCCCGTTAGGACGCACGCGTGGGTAAGAAATAGCCCAGCGCTGAAAAAATAAAATAAAATCTAAAATCTTTTTGCACAGGCTTCCGCTCCTAAGTACCTCTTGAGTAGACTCTCCCAAGTACAAATTCATCGTATTTATGCTTTTGATATCGGTTACAAACTAGCTGTAGTGGGATATGTTATGGGGTAAATTTTACCCACGCGCGCGTCCTTACGTAACAGTATTTTAGTTGGTTTAGTTTAGTTAGATGTAACTTTAATAGTCGTGAAAAGTGAATAATCATACCTATATAATAATACACAACACTACAGGCCGTGTTTACACGATCGACAGTACCATGGTTACATTCGTACTTTTCTATTTTCGGGTTTATGTAAACAAACTTTCCAGTACTTTTAATAGCGATATTACCACAGAAAACAATTACTTATTATGCCTATTGGTTGTGTTTTTTAAAACTACGTACACAGCTACAAACGTAAGTATATTTCATGTGATAATAAAGCGGGTTCATTTCTGCCCTGCGGAACGCGCCTATAAAATACGTTTAAACAGAACAGACCCTTATTAGAAGACGTGTAAAGTTTCACTTGACAGTTGACAATGTTGACATAACGCACTGTCACGATATTACCTGTATTATTTATCGAACTTAACGGCTTTTTACTTCATTTGCACCAAAAAAGCAACAGTTATTTTGAGAGCTAGCTTATCTACTTTGAAATGGTTTCAGTAAGTCATGATTTGAGTTCCAAAACTGATATTACAGAACACATAACCTATAAATTATTTCAGATTTATATGCATTTTACAAGTGAGCAAGACGCTGTTATTATTATTAAGAAGTGTTTGAGAATATTCAAACTAAAATGGAGAGTACTAACAAATCCCCTGCAATTTTGGCTGCACAAACTGGTACGAATATAAGCAGGTATGTACCTAAATAGCAAATCTAAAACTTAAAATTATTCTTTGTACAGGATTTTGTATGGAACTTGATGTAAAGCACTCGTACAAGGGATCGGTAGTTCAACAGCTGTATCCAGATGATTTTGGACAACGGATTCAATATTGCCAATGGTTTATGGGAATTACCTGTTAGACTGCACATTTATGCTGAAACCAGCTTGGACCCGCTCAAAGTCTGAGTATGTGCAGATATGTCACAAAGGCGAATTATTGGCCCAATTTTTTTCCACGATACAATAAATGCAGAAAGATGTAATAATATTTGACAACCGTTTATCGAACAATTACACGAGTTAAACGACGGATATTTTCAACAGGATGGAGCTACAGCTCACACAGCCAATAATGTAACCCTTAATTATCTAAGAGAATTTTATGATGACCGTCTTATAAACTGTGGAGGATGGCCGCCGAGAATCCCGGATCTTACTCCATTAGATTTTTACTTATGGGGACATTTGAAGAAAAATGTACAACTTACAGAATCTAGATTGAGTCTCAAGTAGGCATTGAAAGGCGCTGTGATCATACTATGAGATAAAAAAAAATATTCTGAGCAGGCCTTGATATGTGTTATATGTTTGGCAGTACTGAAGTGTATTGTCAGTCTATGTCAAATTTGAGATTAAAAGGTTAAGTTTTGTTTGTTGTTTGACGCAGACTGACGTAAAACTTAACCTGCAAATCTCGAATTTGACAAAGACTGACAATACACTTCAGTACTGCCAAACGTATAACACATGTCAAGGCCTGCTCAGAATAATTTTTTTTTAATCTCATATTATTTGATTTCACTGGATTGGCAATATGTGGAAAGAAGTAATTGTCAAACATACAAAGTTTGGTTACATTGTAAATGACAAGTAATAAGTAGCGGTGGGTAGAGGGATCTTGTTTGGGCAGTGACGAACATCATATGACAGATTCTTTGTGTTTTAAACTGTGAAAATTGCTGTTGCTGTTGATTTTGTGAATTCTGTTATTTTATTGCTATTGTTATTGTTGCAATTTGTGTGTGTTGTTATTCTGTTTTGAAATGTGCCATACCACAATGTTGAGTATCCCTCTGATGTATTGTGTCATTTAGCTTAAATAAGGTCAACAATTTAATGTCAATATGATAGATTTCAAAAGTGTTACCAATACAAAACTTGGAAGTTATTAGATTTGAACATTAGTTCCGATTTTCACCACGCTTCAATCTAGAATCTGTAAGCTGTATGCACAAACCATTTTTTATGTTATTTCGATATACGTTGGCAGTTTAAAACAGGTCTTATTTTATTTTTTGCACTTTCTGGACTAAAGTTGGCACTTTAGTAACTTATTTCAAGGACTAAAGTAGCTCAGTTTATCCCTAGGGACTGAAGTAATTACTTAAGTCTCTAGGGACTAAAGTAACTATGTTACCGTAACTGGTAAATTTATGTACACCACGGCCTTCTGGATTAGCGTGCCTGCCGGCTTTCAGCGGCCTGTTGATTTCCAAGCTTTTCGAGTGATCCGCGTGACGCTAGTTATCGGTCGATTTGGAAGTGATGGCTCAGCGTTTAAACTGCAGAAGGCTGAGCTGCCGCAGCGCATTCAACAAAATACTTTCAATTTTATATTTTCGCACGTGCAGAATGCTTAATTTTCGCGCATGCAATATTTTCAAATTTTGACGTTTCTACGTATGCATTTTCGTTCATTGCAAATTTAGTTTGTTGCTTCTGTGAAAATCCATTTTGTATTTTTTTTGTATGTACCTACAAAAATGTCGGAAACACATAATAAATGCTTCGTGGCAACATGTAAAGACTATAAAATAACTAAGTTCTTTCATCAATTACCCTCAACTTTTTACGAAGTAGGTGGAATTAATGTAAAACTAACCTAATTTAACGTTTCAGTCACAGAACAATAATCCAGGCAACAAACCAAAACTGACAGATAAAAGCTAAGTTTCAAACCGGCTGGCGTGCTTCTGAACTTCAATCCCCAGATATGCCAAGTCACAACCTTGTAATGCTATTTGTCGCAAATGAACAGGCCGCTGAGAGCCGTCAGGCACGCTAATCGAGAAGGCCGTGATGTACACATCATTCTTAATAAAATTTGTATTTAAGATTAATCAGTTGGCAGTACTGAAGTGCATTGTCAGTCTATATCAAATTCAAGGTTAGTAGGTTAGGTTTTGTTTGTCATCTGACACACGTTGACGCAAAACTTAACCTGCAAATCTAGAATTTGACATAGACTGACAATACATGTCAGTACTGTTAACTGATTTAGGCTATCCAGGGCCTGGTTTAGTTTTTAAAAAATCACTCTTGATAACATTCATATTTAAAATTTAATTGTAATTGTCAGTTTCCAAATTGACAGATTCCAAATTTTTTAAATGTTTGATGATGATAATGTTCCCAAAAGTGCAAAAAATAGCGTATATCACACGGGACTAAAGTGCCCAAATCCCTTGAGTGATTATATCCCTCGGGCCCTACGGCCCCTCAGGAAATAATATTCACGCGCGGGATTTAATAATGTACTTTAGTCCCTCATGATATAATATACTATTTATCCTAACCCGCTTATGTGCGGCGGCCATTTTCGTTGAACAATGCTTGCCAATTTTTGACTTTGGAGACATTAGCGTTAACTTAAATATCATTGGACTGGATTGTGCTAAAATATTGTAGCAAAAACCTTTTTCTTCAGCAAATTCTCCTTTTTAATTTTGGTCCGTTACATTAAGACTTATAAGCCTAATAAGTGAAAATGGCCTCTAAAACTTGGTATCAAATTAGGCATGAGAGAGCACTCACCATAGCTAGAGTAATAACATTGATAAATGTTTTCTTCTTCTTTTATAAATTTTTGAAAATTAAAATTAAAATTTTTTTTGAAAGTTTCAGGGTTGATATCTCTGGTGGGGCTTGGTATAAAAATGTAATTTTTGCACATAATATACATCCACATAATAGCATACCACAGTAAAAATTTTAACTTTGATATTTGCCTTACTTGAACGGTTTTAGAAAATTCATAACTTTTAACTTTTGTTTTTTGTTACAATGTTTACGCACTATCCAGTTCAAAGATATTTAATTTAACGCTAATGTCTCCAAAGTCAAAAATTGGCATTACGCAACGAAAATGGCCTCCGCGCATAAACCGGTAAGGATAAAAATAAAATAAGACCTGCTTTGAACTGCCAATGTATATGGGAATGATATATAAAAAAAATAAAAAATGGTCAAGCAACCATCATTGGATCACTTCAAATGGATTGACCCATAATCTTGATGAACTGCAAGAAGCAGTTCAACAGAAAATACGAAACATAACGGAAGATGACTTACGGAAAGTCTTTAATAACATGAGAAGGCAAATTTTCCCCAAGATTTGTTAATTACAGTTGTGCAATGTGCATCAAATTGACTTTTCATCATTTTACATGAAAATAAGCTTCCTGTATACTAAAAGTGCACACCACTGTGGCTGCCACATTTAGTTTTCCAATGTGTTAAATGCGTTGCCTATATTAGAATTATCACGTGGTCTTTAGGCTTTTTTAATGGCACTGTACTAACGCACGAAATTTTAAATGCGGCATGCGCCGCGGGCTATAGCTAGTAGTTAAATAAAGAGACAAAATTGTTACGTCACAGCAAAAGGGTAATGTGTAGACTTTAGTTAGCCGATTTTAACCAATTCCGATAACCAGGTAACTTTGAATCACAAATTATTCTGAACGATGGATAATTTATTGTTGCAACTGCTGATTTTGAATTCTAATAAGATACATTTTAGCCAGGGTTACTTTCAGCTCGATTCATTTTTATTTATTGTTAATTTTTAGTTTTTTATGGATAATTTTTGTGATTACCATTTCTGAATCTTACAAGCGATTTAAAGTTAACGTCCTGATTAGTGACCTTTATAAGGCCGGCCGTAAATAAATAAAGCAGATGTATGCGGTTTATGTCATGAACACCTAAATAACATTATTTATCACGAACTTGTAAACACACTTATCGAACCTATTCCTTTGAATCTCTTATTACCAAATTGGACCGGAAATAAATTGTAAAATTATAACTTGAATAAACAAATGGTAAAGTAAAGTTTCTGCTTCAGATTTGCCAGACAAAAAACGCAGAAAAGTTTTGGTTTTTTGAGGTTGCATAGTATAAATAAATCTAGTTAATAAAACCCAGCCCCGTTTTTATCATTTATGTGTTTACTTGCGCATCGCGGCATTCCTCTCGAACGTAACCCCCGCGAACGGCGAGGTCTGCCTGTATATGTGACTTAATTGAAAGATTTAAACGTGCAATCCGAGATTGTTATTAAGATACAAACAGAAAGGGTGGTTGAACTGGAAATAAACACATAAAATTATCCATAATTATAATAATTCGGTTAGCCAAGAGCATGTCTAGTTACTCGGTCAACCAAACTAAGAAGAAATTATCAAATGAAAACGATTATAAGAATAATTTAATAGAAAGTAACCATTTAACATGTTTATTTGTTTGAATCAACATCCCTAGTTAAACCCAATGTGATTAAGATTAAAAATGTATAATTTTCAATAAATTATTGCTTGAAAGCGATAGAACCCCGAAAACTTTCATCCTCCAACCCAAGAATTTTCTGGGATGGTTAAAAATAATGCGTAGCAGCTGATTTATGAGAAATTTCAAGCAACTCAAAACTATTTCACAACAATAAAAATTACACGTTTTTGGAGCACAAATCATATTTTTCTGCAAGCAGAAGTTTTTTTAGAAAAGGTTAATTACATTAGAAAAATTGAGACAAAAACTTGCTCATAATTAAAAATATACAAAAAAAAAGGCCAAATTTATAAACCAGCCGAGATACCGCAACACGAGCTGAATACAGGAACTGCTCCAAAACTAATTATAGCCGCCTCTACATTCTACACTCGCAAAGTGAAGCAGTCCCACTCCATATAAAACATTGCAATAGTAAATTGCTCTAAATGAATTGCAAACAATAAACAACATACCATAATCTGCCCTGTTCAGCGTAACAATAATAGGATCATCGTCATATATGCCAAACTGGTCTCGATAGTACGTATAGCTGTGGTACTCTTTCTTATTTGACTTATCAATGTCTCCGAACAAATCATATCTCTTCCGCGTTTCAGGATCCTTAAGAACTTCGTATGCTCTAGCAATTGTGGCAAATTTGGAGTCAGCGTCATCATCATCCTACAAAGAAGTAAAGCTTAGTGATTTTCTTTGTTATTGCCAATTGTTACAAGTCTTTATTACGAATCATACCTGGTTCTTGTCAGGGTGCAGTTTCACAGCCAGCACCTTAAAGGCTTTTCTAATTTCTTTTATGTTCGCGTCCCTCGCGATGCCTAGTAGCTTGTATAAATCTTCGGTATCGTTCTCTTCGGCATGTGTTTTGCAGGTACAGATTAAAACGACAGCCCACAAAATTGCAGTTTTCCTAAAAAGAGTAATTTGTTAATTATCCACGTTCGTTTAATTCACAAAATTGCTTAAAACCCACGCCGGAATGCAACTGACGTGTAACCACAGTGAAGCTTGAAGCTTGGAGGTTAGGAATACATTAACGTTTGGACGTAAACAAACCATGCAAATTACACTTACATTTTGAACGTGTTTAAATTCGATTAGATCACAGGCAACAATAATTTTACGTTAGAATTGCACAAGTGCAAAGTGATAAACTCCAACTATCACAGCAATAAAAACCAGCGGCAGTGGTGGCGCATGTGGGTAGTGCGTGGGTGTCGCCAGCAATGCCATTGCTCACCCACAAAAACTATTAACAAAATGTTTTAAATTTACTAATTATATTTCCTCCTTAGTTATACATCTAAAACGAATAAGTTTTTAATTGGAATAAAATACTACAGATTAAAAGGCTTTCATCATTCACCTTCTGCAGGATTTACTCCAATGGAGTGCATTGAATGTAAAAGATGGTAGGCATTAGGTGGATATTATTTCAAAATACTTTATTTATTAAATAGACACAACCACGTAAAATAGCCCGACGATGCCCGTATTATACTATTGTGCCACAAATATAGGGGAAAGGCTGGTACAGTGGCCACTTTTTCAGTAACCACTTGATAAAAGAACAACAAACTGGAATATTGAAATACATTAGTGGCAAACAAAACTTACATGTATAGGTGTACTAGCAAGATGCCCGTTCTTCGTACGGACTATGTTTTTTCTTTTAAATCTTGAACAAATTCTAGAATGCTCCCTTCCTCCCTCACTCAATACGCTAAACTAACAAACGCTGCAAAACCATATTGTAGGTAAAAAGGAAACAATATTCTTCTGAAAGAAGTTCTCCATAACCCTTTTATGCTTCACGTATCCCCTGGAAATGTGTATGTAATTGTCGTTCTCCTTGTGTAGATTGATAAAACTATAGGTTTAGTATAACCACGACAGTATAACAATGAGAATAAAAATAATAAATGTAATTATTAAATGTTGTATTCACAAATTGTAGTACAGTTTCCACCACTTGGAGGTGGAATTTCGGAAATCCTTTTATTTTATTCTAAACTGGACAATCAGTAACTTTAACCTCTTTTTTAACTTCTTTTTACTTCTACCCCATTTTTACTCCTTTCACGATGAAATTTAGAATAAAAACTTTAAAACATTTTTTTAAAGATTTAGAAAACACACATATGCCCAAAAACAATGGTCATCAGGAACCATAGGAAATACGAAAGGTTCTATAATTCACCCTTGAATCCAAATTCGCACCTTTAGGAGTTGATCTGTGCACAATATTGAATTACATTTTTAGGAACTTGTATAGGTAACCTTTCTAAGTAAAAACCAAATCGATATAGGTATTATAGGGCCTTAAGAGATATTGAGAAATTCGTGAAAAGACATTTTACCTCTTTCCTTCCCTTTAGGGGTTGAATTTCGAAAACTTTTTTCCTAGCCCTTCGCTACGTAACTAAAGGACTGTTCTTGCCAAATTTCAAGTTCCTGGTACCAAGGATTACTACGGATCCGCGGTGTTGAGTTGCTGGTTTATGTTTTATACATATAGATTATAGCGGAATACCTGTTTCCTCCCCTTGTGGGTGAAATTTCTAAAAACCTTTTCTATCTCATTTTAGTCTAAAATGCACCCATAAGAAAAAAATCAATAATTTTAACCATCTACCCTTTTTCAGTTTTGCCTCTTTTTCACATTTTTAAGGGTAATATTTAAATTACTCTTAGACGCCATTGTAAAGATTTTAAAAATACATCTATATATGCAAAAAAAAGAATGATCTAACTCAATAAACATAGGAGATACAAAAGGTTCTTTAATTCACTCTTAATCCAGATTTGCATCTTTAGGGGTTGATTAAAAATACGTTTCTAGGCATTTTCACTGATAATCTTTGCAAGTAAGCAGCAAGTCGCTATCTCATCGGGTCTAAGAGATATTGAGGAATTCGTGAAAACATATTTTACCCCTTTTTACCCCCGTAGGGGTGGAATTTCAAAAAAATCTTATTAACCCATTTTATTGTGAAATGAAAATTACAGCGAAAAAAATTAATAACTTTAACCCCCCTACCCTTTTTCAGTTTTTCGTCCTTTTACCCCTTTAGGGTTAAAATTCTCAAATTTTCTTACACCCCTTTTTAAATATTTTAAAAATACATCTATATGCCGAAAAAGAATGTTCTGACTCAATAAACATAGGAAATACAAAGGGTTCTTTAATTCACCCTTAATCCAGATTTGCATCTTTAGGGGTTGATTAGGACAAAATTCTAAAAAAACGTTTTTAGGTATGTGGATTGTTAATCTTGGCAAGCAAATACCAAATCGATATCTCATCGGGTGTAAGAGATATTGAGGAATTCGTGAAACACCTGTTACCCATTTTCACCCTCTTAGGGATCGAATTCCAAAAAATCCCTTCTTAGCACTACCTTACGTAACAAATTGAATCTGCCACCCAAATTTCAAGTTTCTAGTACCAGTGGTTTCGCCTCTGCGTTGATTAGTCAGAGTTGTGACTTTCCTCTATAAATATACCTATTAGAACGCGTTGGCCATCCTACGTCTGGCCCTGCCAGCGTAAAGAAACGGTTAACAATAAAAATGTTTGCTTAAGCTGGTAGCCAGCCGACGTCCGGCCCTGCCAGCGTCAACAATACAAATGCTTGCTGTTGACGGTTTCGCCACTTGTGTTTACGATCGGCATATGCGCGCGCCAGTGCTTACGGTCGGACGGCCCGCGGCCGGCGGCATCAGCTCTTATAATATAAGATATAGACTAGCAAGATGCCCGTTCTTCGTACGGACTTCAAATGTTTGTTTCTTCTAAAATTAATGCTGTATTCATATATTATTGCAGTATACCCGGTTCCACCACAGGAGAATGAAATTTCAGAAAGTCTCCTATTTTATTCTAAGAGATATTGAGAAATTCGCGAAAACACAGTTTACCCGTTTTCACCCCTTGGGGTAAAATTTCTAAAAATTCTGTTAGCCCGTTTTATCCTGAAATGAACCCAGAGGAGAAATAATTAATAATTTTAACCCTCTACCTCTTTTCAGTTTTCCCTTTTTACCGCTTTAGGGGTGAAATTCAAAAAAACCTTAAAACCCATTTCTAAAGATTTGAAAAACACATCTATATGACAAAAAGAATGCTCTAACTCAACAAACACAGGAGATACAAGGGGTTCTATAATTTACCCCGAATGCAGATTCGCACCTTTAAGGGTCGATTAGGGCAAAATCCTAAAATAGGTTTTTAGACATTTGCCTTGGATACCCTGCAAGCAAACACCAAGTCGATATCTTATCGGGTCTAAGAGGTATTGAGAAATTCGTGAAAACACAGTTTACCCATTTTCACCCCTTTGCGGGCAAATTTTTCAAAATCCCTGCAACCGCTTTTTAAATATTTTAAGAATACATCTATATGCCAAATAAGAATGTTCTAACTCAAGAAACATAGGAGATACGAAGGGTTCTTTAATTCACCTCTAATCCATATTTGCACCTTTAGGGGTTGATTAGGGCAAAATTATGAAATACGTTTCTAGGAATTTTCATTGAAAATCTTTGCAAGGAAACACCAAGTCGATATCTTATCGGGTGTAAGAGATATTAAGGAATTCGTAAAAACACATTTTACCCCATTTCACCCCCTTAGGGGTAGAGTTTCAAAAAATCCCTTCTAGCACTACTTTACATTACAAATTGAATCTTCCACCCAAATTTCAACTTCGTAGTACCAGTGGTTACGGCTCTGCGTTGATTAGTCAGGGTTGTGACTTTCCTTTATATATGTATAGATTGTAATCCCAATTCGATTAATAAAACAAAACATAAACACAATAATAGTTTTTTCTTTTTCTTGAAAATGTGGCCAGATACTGCAAAACGTTATAAAATGTTAGAAGACTAACCCAAAATACCTACTTGACCTTTATGGTAACAGAAAAATTTTTGTATGTGTAATGTATGGCTCCGCGTTTAACAAACGTGCTATTAGAGGGGTTGCTGCACCTTCAGTCCACTCTAAAAGTATCATGCAGCACCTGTTAATACTGCTGAGCTTACTCGAGCTAAAATGCTTCATTATGAGCCATAATAAATGTTTTATTAGCCTAGTATAATTCTCTGTGCCTAATATGTACTGCAAGACGTGCATTACAGACGTTATAACTTGTTAGAATATTAAACTAAAATACTTGAATTATCTGGAAACAGAAAAAATTATTCTATACTAGAAGGGTTGCTGCAACTTCAGTCCACTCCAAGCGTGTCATGCAGCACCTGTTAATGATGCTGAACTTACTCGAGCTAAAATGCTTACATTATTTATTTATTTATTTAATTCGCACTTAGCCAACAGCCGTTAGGCCAATTATAGGCGTCGCTGTGCTGTTATGAGGACTTCCAACCCCACTAACGACCGTCATGCATGATGTTGTATGACCGCCGGGACCAACTTTTTTCCGTGATAGCCGTACCACGAGGCGCCGAGAGATGCAGCCGTGGAACTCCCATCCAAGTTCTGACCAGAGACAGCGTTGCTTAACTCTGCTGATCGAACGTGGACGCTTGTTCAAGCTACACCACTCGGGACCGAGACATTATGAGCCATAATAAATGTTTTATTAGCCTAGTATAATTCTCTGTGCCTAATATGTACTGCAAGACGTGCATTTCAGACGTTATAACTTGTTAGAATATTAAACTAAAATACTTGAATTTTCTGGAAACAGAAAAAATTATTGTAGTTGTAATGTATGGCTCCGTGTGTTCCAAAAGTGCTACTAGAAGGGTTGCTGCAACTTCAGTCCACTCCAAGTGTGTCATGCAACACCTGTTAATGATGCTGAACTTACTCGAGCTAAAATGCTTACATTATTTATTTATTTATTTAATTCGCACTTAGCCAACAGCCGTTAGGCCAATTATAGGCGTCGCTGTGCAGTTATGAGGACTTCCAACCCCACTAACGACTGTTATGCATGATGTTGTATGACCGCCGGGACCAACTTTTTTCCGTGATAGCCGTACCACGAGGCGCCGAGAGATGCAGCCGTGGAACTCCCATCCAAGTTCTGACCAGAAACAGCGTTGCTTAACTCTGCTGATCGAACGTGGACGCTTGTTCAAGCTACACCACTCGGGACCGAGACATTATGAGCCATAATAAATGTTTTATTAGCCTAGTATAATTCTCTGTGCCTAATATGTACTGCAAGACGTGCATTTCAGACGTTATAACTTGTTAGAATATTAAACTAAAATACTTGAATTTTCTGGAAACAGAAAAAATTATTCTAGTTGTAATGTATGGCTCCGTGTATTCCAAAAGTGCTACTAGAAGGGTTGCTGCAACTTCAGTCTACTCCAAGCGTGTCATGCAGCACCTGTTAATGATGCTGAACTTACTCGAGCTAAAATGCTTACATTATGAGCCATAATACATGTTTTATTAGCCTAGTAGAATCCTCTGTGCCTAATATGTACTGCAAAACGTGCATCTCAGACGTTATAACGTGTTAGAAGGCTAAACTAAAATACTTGCATTTTTTGGAAGCGGAAAAAATTATTGTAATTGTAATGTATCGGTCCGTGTGTTCCAAACGTGCTATTAGAGGGGTTGCTGCAACTTCAACCTCTAAGCATGTCATGCAGCACTTGTTAATGATTCTGAGCATACTCGAGCTAAAATGCTTCATTATGAACCATAATTAAAGTTTTCTTAGCCTAGCATAATCTGTACCTCATATGTACCGCAAAACTTGCATTTCAGACGTTATAACGTGTTGGAAGATTAAACTAAAATACTTGAATTTTCTGGAAACAGAAAAAAATATTGTAGTTGTAATGTATGGCTCTGTGTGTTCCCAACGTGCTATTAGAGAGGTTGCTGTAACTTCAACCTCTAAGCATGTCATGCAGCACTTGTTAATGATTCTGAGCTTACTCGAGCTAAAATGCTTACATTATGAGCCATAATATAAGTTTTATTAGCCTAGCATAATCTTCTGTGCCTAATATGTACTGCAAAACGTTCATTTCAGACGTTATAACGTGTTGGAAGATTAAACTAAAATACTTGAATTTTCTGGAAACAGAAAAAATTATTGTAGTTGTAATGTATGGCTCCGTGTGTTCCAAAAGTGCTACTAGAAAGGTTGCTGCAACTTCAGTCCACTCCAAGCATGTCATGCAGCACCTGTTAATGATGCTGAGCTTACTCGAGCTAAAATGCTTACATTATGAGCCATAATATAAGTTTTCTTAGCCTAACATAATCTTCTGTGCCTAATATGTACTGCAAAACGTTCATGTCAAACGTTATAACGTGTTGGAAGATTAAACTAAAATACTTGAATTTTCTGGAAACAGAAAAAATTATTGTAGTTGTAATCCAAAAGTGCTACTAGAAGGGTTGCTGCAACTTCAGTCCACTCCAAGCATGTCATGCAGCACTTGTTAATGATGCTGAACTTACTCGAGCTAAAATGCTTACATTATGAGCCATAATAAATGTTTTATTAGCCTAGTAGAATCCTCTGTGCCTAATATGTACTGCAAAACGTGCATCTCAGACGTTATAACGTGTTAGAAGGCTAAACTAAAATACTTGCATTTTTTGGAAGCGGAAAAAATTATTGTAATTGTAATGTATCGGTCCGTGTGTTCCAAACGTGCTATTAGAGGGGTTGCTGCAACTTCAACCTCTAAGCATGTCATGCAGCACTTGTTAATGATCCTGAGCTTACTCGAGCTAAAATGCTTACATTATGAGCCATAATATAAGTTTCCTTAGCCTAGCATAATCTTCTCTGCCTAATATGTACTGCAAAACGTTCATTTCAGACGTTATAACGTGTTGGAAGATTAAACGAAAATACTTGAATTTTCTGGAAACAGAAATAATTATTGTAGTTGTAATGTATGGCTCCGTGTGTTCCAAAAGTGGTACTAGAAGGGTTGCTGCAACTTCAGTCCACTCCAAGCATGTCATGCAGCACCTGTTAATGATGCTGAACTTACTCGAGCTAAAATGCTTACATTATGAGCCATAATAAATGTTTTATTAGCCTAGTAGAATCCTCTGTGCCTAATATGTACTGCAAAACGTGCATCTCAGACGTTATAACGTGTTAGAAGGCTAAACTAAAATACTTGCATTTTTTGGAAGCGGAAAAAATTATTGTAATAGTAATGTATCGGCCCGTGTGTTCCAAACGTGCTATTAGAGGGGTTGCTGCAACTTCAACCTCTAAGCATGTCATGCAGCACTTGTTAATGAAGCTGAGCTTACTCGAGCTAAAATGCTTCATTATAAACCATAATTAAATCTTTCTTAGCCTAGCATAATCTTCTGTGCTTCATATGTACCGCAAAACTTGCATTTCAGACGTTATAACGTGTTAGAAGATTAAACTAAAGTACTAGAATTTTCTGGAAACAGAAAAAAATATTGTAGTTGTAATGTATGGCTACGTGTGTTCCAAAAGTGCTACTAGAAGGGTTGCTGCAACATCAGTCCACTCCAAGCATGTCATGCAGCACCTGTTAATGATGCTGAACTTACTCGAGCTAAAATGCTTACATTATGAGCCATAATATATGTTTTATTAGCCTAGCATAATCTTCTGTGCCTAATATGTACTGCAAAACGTTCATATCAGACGTTATAACGTGTTGGAAGATTAAACTAAAATACTTGAATTTTCTGGAAACAGAGAAATTTATTGTAGTTGTAATGTATGGCTCCGTGTGTTCCCAACGTGCTATTAGAGGGGCTGCTGTAACTTCAACCTCTAAGTATGTCATGCAGCACTTGTTAATGATTCTGAGCTTACTCGAGCTAAAATGCTTACATTATGAACCATAATATAAGTTTTCTTAGCCTAGCATAATCTTCTGTGCCTAATATGTACTGCAAAACGTTCATATCAGACGTTATAACGTGTTGGAAGATTAAACTAAAATACTTGAATTTTCTGGAAACAGAGAAAAATATTGTAGTTGTAATGTATGGCTCCGTGTGTTCCCAACGTGCTATTAGAGGGGTTGCTGTAACTTCAACCTCTAAGCATGTCATTCAGCACTTTTTAATGATTCTGAGCTTACTCGAGCTAAAATGCTTACATTATGAGCCATAATAAATGTTTTATTAGCCTAGTAGAATCCTCTCTGCTTAATATGTACTGCAAAACGTGCATCTCAGACGCTATAACGTGTTGGAAGATTAAACTAAAATACTTGAATTTTCTGGAAACAGAAAAAAATATTGTAGTTGTAATGTATGGCTCCGTGTGTTCCCAACGTGCTATTAGAGGGGTTGCTGTAACTTCAACCTCTAAGCATGTCATTCAGCACTTTTTAATGATTCTGAGCTTACTCGAGCTAAAATGCTTACATTATGAGCCATAATTAAAGTTTTCTTAGCCTAGCATATTCTTCTGTGCTTCATATGTACCGCAAAACTTGCATTTCAGACGTTATAACGTGTTGGAAGATTAAACTAAAATACTTGAATTTTCTGGAAACAGAAAAAAATATTGTAGTTGTAATGTATGGCTACGTGTGTTCCAAAAGTGCTACTAGAAGGGTTGCTGCAACTTCAGTCCACTCCAAGCATTTCATGCAGCACCTGTTAATGATGCTGAACTTACTCGAGTTAAAATGCTTACATTATGAGCCATAATAAAAGTTTTCTTATCCTAGCATATTCTTCTGTGTCTAATATGTAGTGCAAAACGTTCATTTCAGACGTTATAACGTGTTGGAAGATTAAACTAAAACACTTGAATCTTTCTGGAAACAGAAAAAATTATTGTAGTTGTAATGTATGGCTCCGTGTGTTCCAGAAGTGCTACTAGAAGGGTTGCTGCAACTTCAGTCCACTCCAAGCATGTCATGCAGCACCTGTTAAAGATGCTGAACTTACTCTAGCTAAAATGCTTACATTATGAGCCATAATAAATGTTTTATTAGCCTAGTAGAATCCTCTGTTTCTAATATGAACTGCAAAATGTGCATCTCAGACGGTATAACGTGTTAGAAGGCTAAACTAAAATACTTGCATTTTTTGGAAGCGGAAAAAATTTTTGTAATTGTAATGTATCGGACCGTGTTTTCCAAACGTGCTATTAGAGGGGTTGCTGCAACTTCAACCTCTAAGCATGTCATGCAGCACTTGTTAATGATGCTGAGCGTACTCGTGCTAAAATGTTTACATTATGAGCCATAATATAAGTTTTCTTAGCCTAGCATAATCTTCTGTACCTAATATGTACTGCAAAACGTTCATTTCAGACGTTATAACGTGTTGGAAGATTAAACTAAAATACTTGAATTTTCTGGAAACATAAAAAATTATTGTAGTTGTAATGTATGGCTCCGTGTGTTCCAAAAGTGCTACTAGAAGGATTGCTGCAACTTCAGTCCACTCCAAGCATGTCATGCAGCACCTGTTAATGATGCTGAACTTACTCGTGCTAAAATGCTTACATTATGAGCCATAATAAATGTTTTATTAGCCTAGTAGAATCCTCTGTGCCTAATATGTACTGCAAAACGTGCATCTCAGACGTTATAACGTGTTAGAAGGCTAAACTAAAATACTTGCATTTTTTGGAAGCGGAAAAAATTATTGTAATTGTAATGTATTGTGCCGTGTGTTCCAAACGTGCTATTAGAGGGGTTGCTGCAACTTCAACCTCTAAGCATGTCATGCAGCACTTGCTAATGATGCTGAGCTTACTCGAGCTAAAATGCTTCATTATGAACCATAATTAAAGTTTTCTTGGCCTATCATATTCTTCTGTGCCTCATATGTACCGCAAAACTTGCATTTCAGAGGTTACAACGTGTTAGAAGATTAAACTAAAATACTTGAATTTTCTGGAAACAGAAAAAAATATTGTAGTTGTAATGTATGGCTCCGTGTGTTCCCAACGTGCTATTAGAGGGGTTGCTGTAACTTCAACCTCTAAGTATGTCATGCAGCACTTGTTAATGATTCTGAGCTTACTCGAGCTAAAATGCTTACATTATGAGCCATAATATAAGTTTTCTTTGCCTAGCATAATCTTCTGTGCCTAATATGTACTGCAAAACGTTCATTTCAGACGTTATAACGTGTTGGAAGATTAAACTAAAATACTTGAATTTTCTTGAAACAGAAAAAATTATTGTAGTTGTAATGTATGGCTCCGTGTGTTCCAAAAGTCCTACTAGAAGGGTTGCTACAACTTCAGTCCACTCCAAGCATGTCATGCAGCACCTGTTAATGATGCTGAACTTACTCGAGCTAAAATGCTTTATTATGAACCATAATTAAAGTTTTCTTAGCCTAGCATAATCTTCTGTGCCTCATATTTACCGCAAAACTTGCATTTCAGACGTTATAACGTGTTGGAAGATTAAACTAAAAACTTGAATTTTCTGGAAACAGAAAAAAATATTGTAGTTGTAATGTATGGCTCCGTTTGTTCCCAACGTGCTATTAGAGGGGTTGCTGTAATTTCAACCTGTAAGTATGTCATGCACCACTTGTTAATGATTCTGAGCTTACTCGAGCTAAAATGCTTACATTATGAGCCATAATATAAGTTTCCTTAGCCTAGCATAATCTTCTCTGCCTAATATGTACTGCAAAACGTTCATTCCAGACGTTATAACGTGTTGGAAGATTAAACGAAAATACTTGAATTTTCTGGAAACAGAAAAAATTATTGTAGTTGTAATGTATGGCTCCGTGTGTTCCAAAAGTGCTACTAGAAAGGTTGCTGCAACTTCAGTCCACTCCAAGCATGTCATGCAGCACCTGTTAATGATGCTGAGCTTACTCGAGCTAAAATGCTTACATTATGAGCCATAATATAAGTTTTCTTAGCCTAGCATAATCTTCTGTGCCTAATATGTACTGCAAAACGTTCATGTCAAACGTTATAACGTGTTGGAAGATTAAACTAAAATACTTGAATTTTCTGGAAACAGAAAAAATTATTGTAGTTGTAATCCAAAAGTGCTACTAGAAGGGTTGCTGCAACTTCAGTCCACTCCAAGCATGTCATGCAGCACTTGTTAATGATGCTGAACTTACTCGAGCTAAAATGCTTACATTATGAGCCATAATAAATGTTTTATTAGCCTAGTAGAATCCTCTGTGCCTAATATGTACTGCAAAACGTGCATCTCAGACGTTATAACGTGTTAGAAGGCTAAACTAAAATACTTGCATTTTTTGGAAGCGGAAAAAATTATTGTAATTGTAATGTATCGGTCCGTGTGTTCCAAACGTGCTATTAGAGGGGTTGCTGCAACTTCAACCTCTAAGCATGTCATGCAGCACTTGTTAATGATCCTGAGCTTACTCGAGCTAAAATGCTTACATTATGAGCCATAATATAAGTTTCCTTAGCCTAGCATAATCTTCTCTGCCTAATATGTACTGCAAAACGTTCATTTCAGACGTTATAACGTGTTGGAAGATTAAACGAAAATACTTGAATTTTCTGGAAACAGAAAAAATTATTGTAGTTGTAATGTATGGCTCCGTGTGTTCCAAAAGTGGTACTAGAAGGGTTGCTGCAACTTCAGTCCACTCCAAGCATGTCATGCAGCACCTGTTAATGATGCTGAACTTACTCGAGCTAAAATGCTTACATTATGAGCCATAATAAATGTTTTATTAGCCTAGTAGAATCCTCTGTGCCTAATATGTACTGCAAAACGTGCATCTCAGACGTTATAACGTGTTAGAAGGCTAAACTAAAATACTTGCATTTTTTGGAAGCGGAAAAAATTATTGTAATAGTAATGTATCGGCCCGTGTGTTCCAAACGTGCTATTAGAGGGGTTGCTGCAACTTCAACCTCTAAGCATGTCATGCAGCACTTGTTAATGATGCTGAGCTTACTCGAGCTAAAATGCTTCATTATAAACCATAATTAAATCTTTCTTAGCCTAGCATAATCTTCTGTGCTTCATATGTACCGCAAAACTTGCATTTCAGACGTTATAACGTGTTAGAAGATTAAACTAAAGTACTAGAATTTTCTGGAAACAGAAAAAAATATTGTAGTTGTAATGTATGGCTACGTGTGTTCCAAAAGTGCTACTAGAAGGGTTGCTGCAACATCAGTCCACTCCAAGCATGTCATGCAGCACCTGTTAATGATGCTGAACTTACTCGAGCTAAAATGCTTTATTATGAACCATAATTAAAGTTTTCTTAGCCTAGCATAATCTTCTGTGCCTCATATGTACCGCAAAACTTGCATTTCAGACGTTATAACGTGTTGGAAGATTAAACTAAAAACTTGAATTTTCTGGAAACAGAAAAAAATATTGTAGTTGTAATGTATGGCTCCGTTTGTTCCCAACGTGCTATTAGAGGGGTTGCTGTAATTTCAACCTGTAAGTATGTCATGCACCACTTGTTAATGATTCTGAGCTTATTCGAGCTAAAATGCTTACATTATGAGCCATAATATAAGTTTTCTTAGCCTACCATAATCTTCTGTGCCTAATATGTACCGCAAAACGTTCATTTCAGACGTTATAACGTGTGGATGATTAAACTAAAATACTTGAATTTTCTGGAAACAGAAAAAATTATTGTAGTTGTAAAGTATGGCTACGTGTGTTCCAAAAGTGCTACTAGAAGGGTTGCTGCAACTTCAGTCCACTCCAAGCATTTCATGCAGCACCTGTTAATGATGCTGAACTTACTCGAGCTAAAATGCTTACATTATGAGCCATAATATAAGTTTCCTTAGCCTAGCATAATCTTCTCTGCCTAATATGTACTGCAAAACGTGCATCTCAGACGTTATAACGTGTTAGAAGGCTAAACTAAAATACTTGCATTTTTTGGAAGCGGAAAAAATTATTGTAATAGTAATGTATCGGCCCGTGTGTTCCAAACGTGCTATTAGAGGGGTTGCTGCAACTTCAACCTCTAAGCATGTCATGCAGCACTTGTTAATGATGCTGAGCTTACTCGAGCTAAAATGCTTCATTATAAACCATAATTAAATCTTTCTTAGCCTAGCATAATCTTCTGTGCTTCATATGTACCGCAAAACTTGCATTTCAGACGTTATAACGTGTTAGAAGATTAAACTAAAGTACTAGAATTTTCTGGAAACAGAAAAAAATATTGTAGTTGTAATGTATGGCTACGTGTGTTCCAAAAGTGCTACTAGAAGGGTTGCTGCAACATCAGTCCACTCCAAGCATGTCATGCAGCACCTGTTAATGATGCTGAACTTACTCGAGCTAAAATGCTTACATTATGAGCCATAATATATGTTTTATTAGCCTAGCATAATCTTCTGTGCCTAATATGTACTGCAAAACGTTCATATCAGACGTTATAACGTGTTAGAAGATTAAACTAAAATACTTGAATTTTCTGGAAACAGAGAAATTTATTGTAGTTGTAATGTATGGCTCCGTGTGTTCCCAACGTGCTATTAGAGGGGCTGCTGTAACTTCAACCTCTAAGTATGTCATGCAGCACTTGTTAATGATTCTGAGCTTACTCGAGCTAAAATGCTTACATTATGAACCATAATATAAGTTTTCTTAGCCTAGCATAATCTTCTGTGCCTAATATGTACTGCAAAACGTTCATATCAGACGTTATAACGTGTTGGAAGATTAAACTAAAATACTTGAATTTTCTGGAAACAGAAAAAAATATTGTAGTTGTAATGTATGGCTCCGTGTGTTCCCAACGTGCTATTAGAGGGGTTGCTGTAACTTCAACCTCTAAGCATGTCATTCAGCACTTTTTAATGATTCTGAGCTTACTCGAGCTAAAATGCTTACATTATGAGCCATAATAAATGTTTTATTAGCCTAGTAGAATCCTCTCTGCTTAATATGTACTGCAAAACGTGCATCTCAGACGCTATAACGTGTTAGAAAGCTAAACTAATATACTTGAATTTTTTGGAAGCGGAAAAAATTATTGTAATTGTAATGTATCGGTCCGTGTGTTCCAAACGTGCTATTAGAGGGGTTGCTGCAACTTCAACCTCTAAGCATGTCATACAGCACTTGTTAATGATGCTGAGCTTACTCGAGCTAAAATGCTTCATTATGAACCATAATTAAAGTTTTCTTAGCCTAGCATATTCTTCTGTGCTTCATATGTACCGCAAAACTTGCATTTCAGACGTGATAACGTGTTGGAAGATTAAACTAAAATGCTTGAATTTTCTGGAAACAGAAAAAAATATTGTAGTTGTAATGTATGGCTCCGTGGGTTCCCAACGTGCTATTAGAGGGGTTGCTGTAACTTCAGCCTCTAAGCATGTCATGCCGCACTTGTTAATGATTCTGAGCTTACTCGAGCTAAAATGCTTACATTATGAGCCATAATTAAAGTTTTCTTAGCCTAGCATATTCTTCTGTGCTTCATATGTACCGCAAAACTTGCATTTCAGACGTTATAACGTGTTGGAAGATTAAACTAAAATACTTGAATTTTCTGGAAACAGAAAAAAATATTGTAGTTGTAATGTATGGCTACGTGTGTTCCAAAAGTGCTACTAGAAGGGTTGCTGCAACTTCAGTCCACTCCAAGCATTTCATGCAGCACCTGTTAATGATGCTGAACTTACTCGAGTTAAAATGCTTACATTACGAGCCATAATAAAAGTTTCCTTAGCCTAGCAAAATCTTCTCTGCCTAATATGTACTGCAAAACGTTCATTTCAGACGTTATAACGTGTTGGAAGATTAAACGAAAATACTTGAATTTTCTGGAAACAGAAAAAATTATTGTAGTTGTAATGTATGGCTACGTGTGTTCCAAAAGTGGTACTAGAAGGGTTGCTGCAACTTCAGTCCACTCCAAGCATGTCATGCAGCACCTGTTAATGATGCTGAACTTACTCGAGCTAAAATGCTTACATTATGAGCCATAATAAATGTTTTATTAGCCTAGTAGAATCCTCTGTGCCTAATATGTACTGCAAAACGTGCATCTCAGACGTTATAACGTGTTAGAAGGCTAAACTAAAATACTTGCATTTTTTGGAAGCGGAAAAAATTATTGTAATAGTAATGTATCGGCCCGTGTGTTCCAAACGTGCTATTAGAGGGGTTGCTGCAACTTCAACCTCTAAGCATGTCATGCAGCACTTGTTAATGATGCTGAGCTTACTCGAGCTAAAATGCTTCATTATAAACCATAATTAAATATTTCTTAGCCTAGCATAATCTTCTGTGCTTCATATGTACCGCAAAACTTGCATTTCAGACGTTATAACGTGTTAGAAGATTAAACTAAAGTACTAGAATTTTCTGGAAACAGAAAAAAATATTGTAGTTGTAATGTATGGCTACGTGTGTTCCAAAAGTGCTACTAGAAGGGTTGCTGCAACATCAGTCCACTCCAAGCATGTCATACAGCACCTGTTAATGATGCTGAACTTACTCGAGCTAAAATGCTTACATTATGAGCCATAATATATGTTTTATTAGCCTAGCATAATCTTCTGTGCCTAATATGTACTGCAAAACGTTCATATCAGACGTTATAACGTGTTGGAAGATTAAACTAAAATACTTGAATTTTCTGGAAACAGAGAAATTTATTGTAGTTGTAATGTATGGCTCCGTGTGTTCCCAACGTGCTATTAGAGGGGCTGCTGTAACTTCAACCTCTAAGTATGTCATGCAGCACTTGTTAATGATTCTGAGCTTACTCGAGCTAAAATGCTTACATTATGAACCATAATATAAGTTTTCTTAGCCTAGCATAATCTTCTGTGCCTAATATGTACTGCAAAACGTGCATATCAGACGTTATAACGTGTTGGAAGATTAAACTAAAATACTTGAATTTTCTGGAAACAGAAAAAAATATTGTAGTTGTAATGTATGGCTCCGTGTGTTCCCAACGTGCTATTAGAGGGGTTGCTGTAACTTCAACCTCTAAGCATGTCATTCAGCACTTTTTAATGATTCTGAGCTTACTCGAGCTAAAATGCTTACATTATGAGCCATAATAAATGTTTTATTAGCCTAGTAGAATCCTCTCTGCTTAATATGTACTGCAAAACGTGCATCTCAGACGCTATAACGTGTTAGAAAGCTAAACTAATATACTTGAATTTTTTGGAAGCGGAAAAAATTATTGTAATTGTAATGTATCGGTCCGTGTGTTCCAAACGTGCTATTAGAGGGGTTGCTGCAACTTCAACCTCTAAGCATGTCATACAGCACTTGTTAATGATGCTGAGCTTACTCGAGCTAAAATGCTTCATTATGAACCATAATTAAAGTTTTCTTAGCCTAGCATATTCTTCTGTGCTTCATATGTACCGCAAAACTTGCATTTCAGACGTTATAACGTGTTGGAAGATTAAACTAAAATACTTGAATTTTCTGGAAACAGAAAAAATTATTGTAGTTGTAATGTATGGCTCCGTGTGATCCAAAAGTGCTACTAGAAGGGTTGCTGCAACTTCAGTCCATTCCAAGCATGTCATGCAGCACTTGTTAATGATGCTGAACTTACTCGAGCTAAAATGCTTACATTATGAGCCATAATAAATGTTTTATTAGCCTAGTAGAATCCTCTCTGCTTAATATGTACTGCAAAACGTGCATCTCAGACGCTATAACGTGTTAGAAAGCTAAACTAATATACTTGAATTTTTTGGAAGCGGAAAAAATTATTGTAATTGTAATGTATCGGTCCGTGTGTTCCAAACGTGATATTAGAGGGGTTGCTGCAACTTCAACCTCTAAGCATGTCATACAGCACTTGTTAATGATGCTGAGCTTACTCGAGCTAAAATGCTTCATTATGAACCATAATTAAAGTTTTCTTAGCCTAGCATATTCTTCTGTGTTTCATATGTACCGCAAAACTTGCATTTCAGACATTATAACGTGTTGGAAGATTAAACTAAAATACTTGAATTTTCTGGAAACAGAAAAAAATATTGTAGTTGTAATGTATGGCTCCGTGTGTTCCCAACGTGCTATTAGAGGGGTTGCTGTAACTTCAACCTCTAAGCATGTCATGCCGCACTTGTTAATGATTCTGAGCTTACTCGAGCTAAAATGCTTACATTATGAGCCATAATTAAAGTTTTCTTAGCCTAGCATATTCTTCTGTGCTTCATATGTACCGCAAAACTTGCATTTCAGACGTTATAACGTGTTGGAAGATTAAACTAAAATACTTGAATTTTCTGGAAACAGAAAAAAATATTGTAGTTGTAATGTATGGCTACGTGTGTTCCAAAAGTGCTACTAGAAGGGTGCTGCAACTTCAGTCCACTCCAAGCATTTCATGCAGCACCTGTTAATGATGCTGAACTTACTCGAGTTAAAATGCTTACATTATGAGCCATAATAAAAGTTTTCTTATCCTAGCATATTCTTCTGTGTCTAATATGTAGTGCAAAACGTTCATTTCAGACGTTATAACGTGTTGGAAGATTAAAATAAAACACTTGAATCTTTCTGGAAACAGAAAAAATTATTGTAGTTGTAATGTATGGCTCCGTGTGTTCCAGAAGTGCTACTAGAAGGGTTGCTGCAACTTCAGTCCACTCCAAGCATGTCATGCAGCACCTGTTAAAGATGCTGAACTTACTCTAGCTAAAATGCTTACATTATGAGCCATAATAAACGTTTTATTAGCCTAGTAGAATCCTCTGTTTCTAATATGAACTGCAAAATGTGCATCTCAGACGGTATAACGTGTTAGAAGGCTAAACTAAAATACTTGCATTTTTTGGAAGCGGAAAAAATTATTGTAATTGTAATGTATCGGACCGTGTTTTCCAAACGTGCTATTAGAGGGGTTGCTGCAACTTCAACCTCTAAGCATGTCATGCAGCACTTGTTAATGATGCTGAGCGTACTCGTGCTAAAATGCTTACATTATGAGCCATAATATAAGTTTTCTTAGCCTAGCATAATCTTCTGTACCTAATATGTACTGCAAAACGTTCATTTCAGACGTTATAACGTGTTGGAAGATTAAACTAAAATACTTGAATTTTCTGGAAACATAAAAAATTATTGTAGTTGTAATGTATGGCTCCGTGTGTTCCAAAAGTGCTACTAGAAGGATTGCTGCAACTTCAGTCCACTCCAAGCATGTCATGCAGCACCTGTTAATGATGCTGAACTTACTCGTGCTAAAATGCTTACATTATGAGCCATAATAAATGTTTTATTAGCCTAGTAGAATCCTCTGTGCCTAATATGTACTGCAAAACGTGCATCTCAGACGTTATAACGTGTTAGAAGGCTAAACTAAAATACTTGCATTTTTTGGAAGCGGAAAAAATTATTGTAATTGTAATGTATTGTGCCGTGTGTTCCAAACGTGCTATTAGAGGGGTTGCTGCAACTTCAACCTCTAAGCATGTCATGCAGCACTTGCTAATGATGCTGAGCTTACTCGAGCTAAAATGCTTCATTATGAACCATAATTAAAGTTTTCTTGGCCTAGCATATTCTTCTGTGCCTCATATGTACCGCAAAACTTGCATTTCAGACGTTATAACGTGTTAGAAGATTAAACTAAAATACTTGAATTTTCTGGAAACAGAAAAAAATATTGTAGTTATAATGTATGGCTCCGTGTGTTCCCAACGTGCTATTAGAGGGGTTGCTGTAACTTCAACCTCTAAGTATGTCATGCAGCACTTGTTAATGATTCTGAGCTTACTCGAGCTAAAATGCTTACATTATGAGCCATAATATAAGTTTTCCTTGCCTAGCATAATCTTCTGTGCCTAATATGTACTGCAAGACGTTCATTTCCGACGTTATAACGTGTTGGAAGATTAAACTAAAATACTTGAATTTTCTGGAAACAGAAAAAATTATTGTAGTTGTAATGTATGGCTCCGTGTGTTCCAAAAGTCCTACTAGAAGGGTTGCTACAACTTCAGTCCACTCCAAGCATGTCATGCAGCACCTGTTAATGATGCTGAACTTACTCGAGCTAAAATGCTTTATTATGAACCATAATTAAAGTTTTCTTAGCCTAGCATAATCTTCTGTGCCTCATATGTACCGCAAAACTTGCATTTCAGACGTTATAACGTGTTGGAAGGTTAAACTAAAAACTTGAATTTTCTGGAAACAGAAAAAAATATTGTAGTTGTAATGTATGGCTCCGTTTGTTCCCAACGTGCTATTAGAGGGGTTGCTGTAATTTCAACCTGTAAGTATGTCATGCACCACTTGTTAATGATTCTGAGCTTACTCGAGCTAAAATGCTTACATTATGAGCCATAATATAAGTTTTCTTAGCCTACCATAATCTTCTGTGCCTAATATGTACCGCAAAACGTTCATTTCAGACGTTATAACGTGCGGAAGATTAAACTAAAATACTTGAATTTTCTGGAAACAGAAAAAATTATTGTAGTTGTAAAGTATGGCTACGTGTGATCCAAAAGTGCTACTAGAAGGGTTGCTGCAACTTCAGTCCACTCCAAGCATTTCATGCAGCACCTGTTAATGATGCTGAACTTACACGAGCTAAAATGCTTACATTATGAGCCATAATAAAAGTTTTCTTAGCCTAACATATTTTTCTGTGTCTAATATGTAGTGCAAAATGTTCATTTCAGACGTTATAACGTGTTGGGAGATTAAACTAAAATACTTGAATTTTCTGGAAACAGAAAAAATTATTGTAGTTGTAATGTATGGCTCCGTGTGTTCCAGAAGTGCTTTTAGAGGGGTTGCTGTAACTTCAACCTCTAAGTATGTCATGCAGCACTTGTTAATGATTCTGAGCTTACTCGAGCCAAAATGCTTACATTATGAGCCATAATATAAGTTTTCTTAGCCTAGCATAATCTTCTGTGCCTAATATGTACTGCAAAACGTTCATTTCAGACGTTATAACGTGTTGGAAGATTAAACTAAAATACTTGAATTTTCTGGAAACAGAAAAAATTATTGTAGTTGTAATGTATGGCTCCGTGTGTTCCAAAAGTGCTATTAGAAGGGTTGCTGCAACTTCAGTCCACTCCAAGCATGTCATGCAGCACCTGTTAATGATGCTGAACTTACTCCAGCTAAAATGCTTACATTATGAGCCATAATAAATGTTTTATTAGCCTAGTAGAATCCTCTGTGCCTAATATGTACTATAAAAACGTGCATCTCAGACGTTATAACGTGTTAGAAGGCTAAACTACAATACTTGCATTTTTTGGAAGCGAAAAAATTATTGTAATTGTAATTTATCGGTCCGTGTGTTCCAAACGTGCTATTAGAGGGGTTGCTGCAACTTCAACCCCTAAGCATGTCATGCAGCACTTGTTAATGATGCTGAGCTTACTCAAGCTAAAATGCTTCATTATGAACCATAATTAAAGTGTTCTTAGGCTAGCATAATCTTCGGTGCCTAATATGTACTGCAAAACGTTCATTTCAGACGTTATAACGTGTTGGAAGATTAAACTAAAATACTTGAATTTTCTGGAAACAGAAAAAATTATTGTAGTTGTAATGTATGGCTCCGTGTGTTCGAAAAGTGCTACTAGAAGGGTTTCTGCAACTTCAGTCCACTCCAAGCATGTCATGCAGCACCTGTTAATGATGCTGAACTTACTCGAGCTAAAATGCTTACATTATGAGCCATAATAAATGTTTTATTAGCCTAGTAGAATCCTCTGTGCCTAATATGTACTGCAAAACGTGCATCTCAGACGTTATAACGTGTTAAAAGGCTAAACTAAAATACTTGCATTTTTTGGAAGCAGAAAAAAATATTGTAGTTGTAATGTATGGCTACGTGTGTTCCAAAAGTGCTACTAGAAGGGTTGCTGCAACTTCAGTCCACTCCAAGCATTTCATGCAGCACCTGTTAATGATGCTGAACTTACTCGAGTTAAAATGCTTACATTATGAGCCATAATAAAAGTTTTCTTATCCTAGCATATTCTTCTGTGTCTAATATGTAGTGCAAAACGTTCATTTCAGACGTTATAACGTGTTGGAAGATTAAACTAAAACACTTGGAGCTTTCTGGAAACAGAAAAAATTATTGTAGTTGTAATGTATGGCTCCGTGTGTTCCAGAAGTGCTATTAGAAGGGTTGCTGCAACTTCAGTCCACTCCAAGCATGTCATGCAGCACCTGTTAAAGATGCTGAACTTACTCTAGCTAAAATGCTTACATTATGAGCCATAATAAACGTTTTATTAGCCTAGTAGAATCGTCTGTTTCTAATATGAACTGCCAAATGTGCATCTCAGACGGTATAACGTGTTAGAAGGCTAAACTAAAATACTTGCATTTTTTGGAAGCGGAAAAAATTATTGTAATTGTAATGTATCGGACCGTGTTTTCCAAACGTGCTATTAGAGGGGTTGCTGCAACTTCAACCTCTAAGCATGTCATGCAGCACTTGTTAATGATGCTGAGCGTACTCGTGCTAAAATGCTTACATTATGAGCCATAATATAAGTTTTCTTTGCCTAGCATAATCTTCTGTACCTAATATGTACTGCAAAACGTTCATTTCAGACGTTATAACGTGTTGGAAGATTAAACTAAAATACTTGAATTTTCTGGAAACATAAAAAATTATTGTAGTTGTAATGTATGGCTCCGTGTGTTCCAAAAGTGCTACTAGAAGGATTGCTGCAACTTCAGTCCACTCCAAGCATGTCATGCAGCACCTGTTAATGATGCTGAACTTACTCGTGCTAAAATGCTTACATTATGAGCCATAATAAATGTTTTATTAGCCTAGTAGAATCCTCTGTGCCTAATATGTACTGCAAAACGTGCATCTCAGACGTTATAACGTGTTAGAAGGCTAAACTAAAATACTTGCATTTTTTGGAAGCGGAAAAAATTATTGTAATTGTAATGTATTGTGCCGTGTGTTCCAAACGTGCTATTAGAGGGGTTGCTGCAACTTCAACCTCTAAGCATGTCATGCAGCACTTGTTAATGATTCTGAGCTTACTCGAGCTAAAATGCTTACATTATGAGCCATAATATAAGTTTTCTTTGCCTAGCATAATCTTCTGTGCCTAATATGTACTGCAAAACGTTCATTTCAGACGTTATAACGTGTTGGAAGATTAAACTAAAATACTTGAATTTTCTGGAAACAGAAAAAATTATTGTAGTTGTAATGTATGGCTCCGTGTGTTCCAAAAGTCCTACTAGAAGGGTTGCTACAACTTCAGTCCACTCCAAGCATGTCATGCAGCACCTGTTAATGATGCTGAACTTACTCGAGCTAAAATGCTTTATTATGAACCATAATTAAAGTTTTCTTAGCCTAGCATAATCTTCTGTGCCTCATATGTACCGCAAAACTTGCATTTCAGACGTTATAACGTGTTGGAAGATTAAACTAAAAACTTGAATTTTCTGGAAACAGAAAAAAATATTGTAGTTGTAATGTATGGCTCCGTTTGTTCCCAACGTGCTATTAGAGGGGTTGCTGTAATTTCAACCTGTAAGTATGTCATGCACCACTTGTTAATGATTCTGAGCTTACTCGAGCTAAAATGCTTACATTATGAGCCATAATATAAGTTTTCTTAGCCTACCATAATCTTCTGTGCCTAATATGTACCGCAAAACGTTCATTTCAGACGTTATAACGTGTGGAAGATTAAACTAAAATACTTGAATTTTCTGGAAACAGAAAAAATTATTGTAGTTGTAAAGTATGGCTACGTGTGTTCCAAAAGTGCTACTAGAAGGGTTGCTGCAACTTCAGTCCACTCCAAGCATTTCATGCAGCACCTGTTAATGATGCTGAACTTACTCGAGCTAAAATGCTTACATTATGAGCCATAATAAAAGTTTTCTTAGCCTAACATATTCTTCTGTGTCTAATATGTAGTGCAAAATGTTCATTTCAGACGTTATAACGTGTTGGAAGATTAAACTAAAATACTTGAATTTTCTGGAAACAGAAAAAATTATTGTAGTTGTAATGTATGGCTCCGTGTGTTCCAGAAGTGCTATTAGAGGGGTTGCTGTAACTTCAACCTCTAAGTATGTCATGCAGCACTTGTTAATGATTCTGAGCTTACTCGAGCCAAAATGCTTACATTATGAGCCATAATATAAGTTTTCTTAGCCTAGCATAATCTTCTGTGCCTAATATGTACTGCAAAACGTTCATTTCAGACGTTATAACGTGTTGGAAGATTAAACTAAAATACTTGAATTTTATGGAAACAGAAAAAATTATTGTAGTTGTAATGTATGGCTCCGTGTGTTCGAAAAGTGCTACTAGAAGGGTTTCTGCAACTTCAGTCCACTCCAAGCATGTCATGCAGCACCTGTTAATGATGCTAAACTTACTCGAGCTAAAATGCTTACATTATGAGCCATAATAAATGTTTTATTAGCCTAGTAGAATCCTCTGTGCCTAATATGTACTGCAAAACGTGCATCTCAGACGTTATAACGTGTTAAAAGGCTAAACTAAAATACTTGCATTTTTTGGAAGCAGAAAAAAATATTGTAATTGTAATGTATCGGTCCGTGTGTTCCAAACGTGCTATTAGACGGGTTGCTGCAACTTCAACCTCTAAGCATGTCATGCAGCACTTGTTAATGATGCTGAGCTTACTCGTGCTAAAATGCATACATTCTGAGCCATAATAAAAGTTTTCTTAGCCTAGCATAATCTTCTGTGCCTCATATGTACCGCAAAACTTACATTTCAGACGTTATAACGTGTTAGAAGATTAAACTAAAATACTAGAATTTTCTGGAAACAGAAAAAAATATTGTAGTTGTAATGTATGGCTCCGTGTGTTCCCAACGTGCTATTAGAGGGGTTGCTGTAACTTCAACCTCTAAGCATGTCATGCAGCACTTGTTAATGGTTCTGAGCTTACTCGAGCTAAAATGCTTACATTATGAGCCATAATAAAAGTTTTCTTAGCCTACCATAATCTTCTGTGCCTAATATGTACTGCAAAACGTGCATCTCAGACGTTATAACGTGTTAGAAGGCTAAACTAAAATACTTGCATTTTTTGGAAGCGGAAAAAATTATTGTAATTGTAATGTATCGGTCCGTGTGTTCCAAATGTGCTATTAGAGGGGTTGGTGCAACTTCAAACTCTAAGCATGTCATGCAGCACTTGTTAATGATTCTGAGCTTACTCGAGCTAAAATGCTTACATTATGAGCCATAATAAAAGTTTTCTTAGCCTAGCATAATCTTCTGTACCTCATATGTACCGCAAAACTTACATTTCAGACGTTATAACGTGTTAGAAGATTAAACTAGAATACTTGAATTTTCTGGAAACAGAAAAAAATATTGTAGTTGTAATGTATGGTTCCGTGTGTTCCCAACGTGCTATTAGAGGGGTTGCTGTAACTTCAACCTCTAAGTATGTCATGCAGCACTTGTTAATGATTCTGAGCTTACTCGAGCCAAAATGCTTACATTATGAGCCATAATATAAGTTTTCTTAGCCTAGCATAATCTTCTGTGCCTAATATGTACTGCAAAACGTTCATTTCAGACGTTATAACGTGTTGGAAGATTAAACTAAAATACTTGAATTTTCTGGAAACAGAAAAAATTATTGTAGTTATAATGTATGGCTCCGTGTGTTCCAAAAGTGCTACTGGAAGGGTTGCTGCAACTTCAGTCCACTCCAAGCATGTCATGCAGCACCTGTTAGTGATGCTGAACTTACACGAGCTAAAATGCTTATATTATGAGCCATAATAAATGTTTTATTAGCCTAGCATAATCTTCTGTGCCTAATATGTACTGCCAAACGTTCATTTCAGACGTTATAACGTGTTGGAAGATTAAACTAAAATATTTGAATTTTCTGGAAACACAAAAAAATATTGTAGTTGTAATGTATGGCTCCGTGTGTTCCAAAAGTGCTACTAGAAGAATTGCTGCAACTTCAGTCCACTCCAAGCTTGTCATGCAGCACCTGTTAATGATGCTGAACTTACTCGAGCTAAAATGCTTACATTATTTATTTATTTATTTAATTCGCACTTAGCCAACAGCCGTTAGGCCAATTATAGGCGTCGCTGTGCAGTTATGAGGACTTCCAACCCCACTAACGACTGTCATGCATGATGTTGTATGACCGCCGGGACCAACTTTTTTCCGTGATAGCCGTACCACGAGGCGTCGAGAGATGCAGCCGTGGAACTCCCATCCAAGTTCTGACCAGAGACAGCGTTGCTTAACTCTACTGATCGAACGTGGACGCTTGTTCAAGCTACACCACTCGGGACCGAGACATTATGAGCCATAATAAATGTTTTATTAGCCTAGTATAATTCTCTGTGCCTAATATGTACTGCAAGACGTTCATTTCAGACGTTATAACTTGTTAGAATATTAAACTAAAATACTTGAATTTTCTGGAAACAGAAAAAATTATTGTAGTAATAATGTATGGCTCCGTGTGTTCCAAAAGTGCTACTAGAAGGGTTGCTGCAACTTAAGTCCACTCCAAGCGTGTCATGCAGCACCTGTTAATGATGCTGAACTTACTCGAGCTAAAATGCTTACATTATTTATTTATTTATTTAATTCGCACTTAGCCAACAGCCGTTAGGCCAATTATAGGCGTCGCTGTGCAGTTATGAGGACTTCCAACCCCACTAACGACTGTCATGCATGATGTTGTATGACCGCCGGGACCAACTTTTTTCCGTGATAGCCGTACCACGAGGCGCCGGGAGATGCAGCCGTGGAACTCCCATCGAAGTTCTGACCAGAGACAGCGTTGCTTAACTCTACTGATCGAACGTGGACGCTTGTTCAAGCTACACCACTCGGGACCGAGACATTATGAGCCATAATAAATGTTTTATTAGCCTAGTATAATTCTCTGTGCCTAATATGTACTGCAAGACGTTCATTTCAGACGTTATAACTTGTTAGAATATTAAACTAAAATACTTGAATTTTCTGGAAACAGAAAAAATTATTGTAGTTGTAATGTATGGCTCCGTGTGTTCCAAAAGTGCTACTAGAAGCGTTGCTATAACTTCAGTTCGCTCCAAGCGTGTCATGCAGCACCTGTTAATGATGCTGAACTTACTCGAGCTAAAATGCTTACATTATGAGCCATAATAAATGTTTTATTAGCCTATTATAATCCTATGTGCCTCATATGTATTGCAAAACGTGCATCTCAGACGTTATAACGTGTTAGAAGGCTAAACTAAACTACTTCCATTTTTTGGAAGCAGAAAAATTTATTGTAATTGTAATGTATCGGTCCGTGCGTTCCAAACGTGCTATTAGAGGGGTTGCTGCAACTTCAACCTCTGAGAATGTCATGCAGCACCTGTTAATGATGCTGAGCTTACTCGAGCCAAACTGCTTACGTTATGAGCCATAATAAATGTTTTATTAGCCTAGTATAATCCTCTGTAGTTGTAATGCATGGCTCCATGTGTTCCCAACGTGCTATTAGAGAGGTTGCTGCAACTTCAACCTCTAAGCATGTCATGCAGCACTTGTTAATGATTCTGAGCTTACTCGAGCTAAAACGCTTACATTATGAGCCATAATAAAAGTTTTCTTAGCCTAGCATAATCTTCTGTGCTTAATATGTACTGCAAAACGTTCATTTCAGACGTTATAACGTGTGGAAGATTAAACTAAAATACTAGAATTTTCTGGAAACAGAAAAAATTATTGTAGTTGTAATGTATGGCTACGTGTGTTCCAAAAGTGCTACTAGAAGGGTTGCTGCAACTTCAGTCCACTCCAAGCATGTCATGCAGCACCTGTTAATGATGCTGAACTTACTCGAGCTAAAATGCTTACATTATGAGCCATAATAAATGTTTTATTAGCCTAGTAGAATCCTCTGTGCCTAATATGTACTGCAAAATGTGCATCTCAGACGTTATAACGTGTTAGAAGGCTAAACTAAAATACTTGCACTTTTTGGAAGCGGAAAAAATTATTGTAATTGTAATGTATCGGTCCGTGTGTTCCAAACGTGCTATTAGAGGCGTTGCTGCAACTTCAACCTCTAAGCATGTCATGCAGCACTTGTTAATGATTCTGAGCTTACTCGAGCTAAAATGCTTCATTATGAACCGTAATTAAAGTTTTCTTAGCCTAGCATAATCTTCTGTGCCTCATATGTACCGCAAAACTTGCATCTCAGACGTTATAACGTGTTAGAAGGCTAAACTAAAATACTTGCATTTTTTGGAAGCGGAAAAAATTATTGTAATTGTAATGTATCGGTCCGTGTGTTCCAAACGTGCTATTAGAGGGGCTGCTGCAACTTCAACCTCTAAGCATGTCATGCAGCACTTTGTAACAACCCGCAAGAAATTGAATTATATTTATAAATCTTATAGATTTTAAGTTGTCATGAGGAAGAATAAAACAAAGCCGTCCTTGCATAAATTAAATTTATTGCGAACGCAAAATTTCATTTACTAAGCACGTAAAAGGTTACATGGTTATAATCCAAGCAACGGTTGAATTGCATCCGGGAAGTCAAAGAAATTCGATATTAACTTACTGTCAGAATTTTCTTAGAATCGGGCTGCGCCAGCAAACATGCAATTTCTGTACTGTGAGAACCCATGAGTCAGTTTGGTTTCATGCAGTACCAAGAGCCGCTAAGAATAAAGCCATTTTGGCACGTTGGCAAAACGGAAACTCCCGGCTATTCACGAAAGAAACTTACCTTTTGGGGAACGCGAACTGGACAGGCAGTCTTCCCGTATCCCGTGAGATAATAAACTAATTACCGGCAAAAGCCGTTTTTCGGGGCGTACCGTGTCCGGCTCGAAGCCGCGCGAAGCGCGAATCAACCTAAGTCCAAATTGAAAGTTATATTCAAATCGTTATGTGACTAGTGCATGTGACAAGCCACTCAAAATTCAAGGATTGCCGACCAGGGGATCTAAAATCTAGCCGAACATATTTAAATTACCTAAGTCAATTCGGGCGTACCGCAACTAAATAAAATTAACATTCACCCTCCAAGTTCTAGCAACGGTACCTGGGCAAGGGTCAGTCATTTATGTGTATTTTATTAACCAGGGCTGCTATGTTTATTCTTTCCTTCCAAAGTAAATTGATGTCATAAACTTAAAGCGTAATTCTGATCAATCATATTTACGAAGCTACAGTTAATTAACCATTGAGCAGATAGGGTAAAATTAATTTGTACTTGATCCAAATTTTTAAGTTCTTTTTAATATAAGTTATTTATTCTTTTGTGGGTGTTTTATTTAACCATAACTCGTAACTTAAACCCCTAAGTTACCGCACAGTGGTCAGAAGATGAGATTTCGACCCCTTAGGGCAATTAGTGATATACGGGTTTAAATCATCCCCTATATCACACAAACGTGGCAGCACGTTAAACTGATAACCAGGGGGTTGGGAAAACAACCCCTTGGTCACAAATGGTGGCAGCGGTCTACAAAGAACCCTTATTCAACCCCCATACCTTCAGGAACCCTTAAAAACCACCCCTAAAGACTTTTTTTCGTTTTTTATAAAAAATATCAATTAAATTCTGTTAACCATAGCATAAATGGAGGCAGCGGTTTAAAATACCCCTAATTACAGCCCCGAAATAAATTCTCAACAACAAAAAAAAACCTAGATTTTTCTTCGTTTTCTATAAAAATTTAAATCTATGAAGATCTGCCAACCTTATATTATAAATGGTGGCAGCGGGCTAACCTTACTCCAAATTAAAAGTTTGAACCCCTTAAGAAACTTAGATTTTTTTCTCTTGTTTTTATAAAAATTTAAACATAACTCAATTAGAATCTGCCAATCATAGCAATAAATCGTGGCAGCGGTATACCCTATACCTTCAGCAACCCTTAAATAAACTACCCCTAAAGACTTATTTTTACGTTTATAAAAATTTAAACACCTAATTTGCCTCTGCCAACTTTCACAAGGGCGGCAGCAAGCAAGAGTTACTTTCCGATTTCAACCCCTAACTGAAAAACAACCCCTAGCGGAAATTTCAGCACGAAGGTGTTTTTGCAAGAAATTTTATCGGTTGGTAATACGCAGGGAAATAATAGGTTGCAAAAATTTGGCAGCAAATCAATCACAGCGTATTAAATTAAATGCTACAACCCCCATAAGGTATTATTCAAGTGAAGGGAAGTACATTCCGGAAGGATCACAGCGAAGGCCCGCAAATTAATGTGCTTTTAACAATTTTTACGCTTTTAGGAAATGTAAATAATTTTATTTTTGTGCGATGTTGTGTGTTTTTTTCTACGTTTTTCCTCTAGGAGCAACAAATTTTGGTAGGTTTCTGTGTGCAACAAAACAACAATAATAATTTCGAATTCAACGGCGTACTGGTAATTAAAACAATTCGAACGCTCTACAAATAGTAACAAATATTAATCTCCGATACTGTGCAAACAGTAAAAAGAGGCTTCAAAAATTTGGTAGACAAATAAAACAATTTTAAGAAGCATAAACAATGTTTCTGCTAATAAACTGCAACAATTAGGGATACCATTCACAATAAATACAATTCCTGCATCATTTTTGCAACTAAAGATCGTTTAAAACTTTGCCAAGGGTGGCACACATAGGCGTCGCATAAATAAAATAAAATAAAACTTGTAAAAATTATTGGTATCAGGACAAGTACAAAGTAATAACTTAGTGAGTCATAAAGGCAATTATTTTATACGTGTAACCGAAAAATAAGTTCACAATTTACAGTATTGGAAAACTTCACGCAAAGGTGCATATATAAACGGATTTTTAAATAATCGGGAGCATTTAACTAAAAAGTTCATAGATCAAAAACCAAATAGCGTAGAAGGGCTATATTTTCAAAACAATAATCGAGTGTTCACAGTTCGCACAACACAAAATACAGTTTGTTGCAATTGTGGACGCAACAATCACATTGCGAAATACTGTCTCTTTAAATTAAACTCGGAAACGAACGCAAAAGCTACTGATTTACCATTTTTAAAAGGCGTACAACACAAAATAAAACTTGTTTTAATTGCGGTCGTAATAATCACGTAGCACAAAACTGTTTTTTTTAAGTTTAGACAACGTCCAAAAGTGGGAAACAACAATTTCAGATTTAGCGCGGATTGGAACAGCCAGCAAAGTGACTACAGGTCACGAAATAATTGAAATAGTGTTAGGTCAGAAAAATTCTATAAGCATCAGGAAAATATTAATATTAAGGGACAAGCCAATTTTAAAAATGCTAGGGCGCACAATTTTTATAAGCCGCTTGGCGGGTTTAATCAGAATAATTAAATTACATTGCGGCAGTTGCCAAATTATAACAGTACTCAGGAAATAATGCAAGAAAAAAGTCACAACACTACAATAAATTTTAAAATTATAAAGGTACGCACAGTTAAAAAAAAATCAATATAATAGTAGGCAATATACAACAAAATATTAAGGTAATAACGCTAACAGTAATAGAAACGTTAAGCCGAAGGTAAACTCCAGAAGCTACGATAGAAATTTAAAAAAAAAGCGGGATTAGGGAAGAACTCACAATAAGGTAAATAAAAATTTTAAGTTATGCTTAGCCAATCTTATATATATTTCTAAAAGTCCTGACTGACTGACTCACTCACTCATCAACGCCCAGCCCAAACCCTTGGACCTAGAAAGCTGAAATTTTGCACAAAGGTTTCCTTTATGATGTATACAAGGAATAAGGAAGGATATTTCGAAATTCAACCCCTAAAGGGGTAAAATGGGGGTTCCAATTTTGTATGGAGAAATAATATTAAATAGACATTTCGACTTGAAACTTCGTAGGAGTACTCCTAAAAACAAATAATCAAACACGTATTTCGTGATTTTCCGAAAATCAACCCCTGAGGGGGTGAAATGGGGTAAGTAAGCCTAAAAATCGATATGGGTGTCGTTATTGAGGTTTTTTGGGACGTTGATTGCGAAAATTACATTTATTTTTAAGTCCAAGACGGTGAACATGACATAAGGAAAAAAAACGGGATGGGACGGGACTAGACTGGATGGAACGGGACGGACTGGACGGGACGGGACTGAGCGGGACGGGACTGGACGGGAAGGAAAGAGACGGAACGGGACGGGACGGGACGGGACGGGGCAAAGCGGGACGGGGCGGGGCGGGACGGGTCGGGGCGGGGCGGGACGGACGGGACGGAAAGGGAAGGAAAAGGATGGGATAAAAGGGGAAGGGATGGGATGGAAGGGGAGGGGCGGGACGGGACGGGAAGGGACGGGACTGGACGGGAGGGAAAGGGTAGAGACGGGGCGGGGCGGGGCGGAACGGGATGATACGGAAAGGAAAGGGAAGGAATGGGATGGAAGGGGAAGGGACGGGACGGGACGGGAAGGTACGAGACTGGACGGGAAGGGACTGAACAAGAAGGGACTGGACGGAAAAGGAAGGGACGGGACGAAAAGGAACGAGACGGGACGGGACGGAAAGGGAAGGGGAGGGAAGGAATGGGATGGAAGGGGAGAGGCGGGACGGGACGAGACGGGACGGAACGGGACGGGACGGGACGGGACGGGACGGGACGGGACGGTACGGGACGGGACGGGACGGAATGGGACGGTACGGAGACGGGGACGGAGAAAGGGACGGGGACGGGGACGGGGATAGGATGGGATGGGATGGGATGGGATGACAGAAAATAATTAGTCATTATTTAATACACAAATAACGAACCTCGCGCGAACGAAGTCGCGGGTAAAAGCTAGTTAATAATAAAACGGTGAAAATTTTTTTCACCTGCACCCTAACAGTATAGGGCAGGGAATTGACAATTTGCGCCAATTTTAAATTAACAATCTTAAAATGCGGTACAATTAAATTAATAATGAAATAAGTACAGAGGAGGTATTAAATAACAAAAGCGATACACAAGAAGATTATAATGAAGATATTTTAGAAGAAAGAAAAATAAGGAAATATAGCTGTCAGGTACAAAAATTAAGAGATTTCAGGGATTCCAGTCACCCTAGGTAGGAGGGAAAAACGACGGAATACCCATAAAAATTGTAGTGGGAATTGTGGGTCTCAATCGTCGTCAGAGGTTCGAGACGGAGGTTGCACTCAGCAACATTACTCGCTCTTGCATTCGGCAAGAGGTGGAGTGACACAATGCGAAATTTAAGAAATCTCAGGGATTCCAGTAACCCCAAGTAGGAGGGGAAAACGATGGAATACCCATAAAAAGTAAAGTTGGGAATTGTGGGTCTCAATCATCGGCAGAGGTTTGAGACGGAGGTTGCACTCAGCAACATTACTCGCTCTTGGATTGTCCATGAGGTGGAGTGACACAATTCGAAGATTCTCAAGAAAAAGCTCAAAGGAACCGAAAACAGGATCCGCAGCTAGAGAATCAGTAGGAAGGAAGTAGGCTAATAAAAACAATAAAAAGAAGGACGTCATAAAGGCTGATCACCTAGACGCAATCTTAAACTCTTTAGTGCGCAAAGAGGATATTGGAATCAATGCCGAAAAAGTCACGGGAAAAAGTGACAAGGAACTAGGAAAAAGTTCAATAAGGAAGCCATGGTTCACAAAGGTAAAAATGCTAGGAGAAAGCATATAAATGGAAATGCCAAGGAAGTAGGCAATATTTTTATACACAGTGTTGGAAAGCTAAGCGAAGAAGAAAAAAATCCTGCAGCAAGAATATGAAAATAAAGTAAGGAAGAAAAAAGAAGGAAGAAAAATGACGTAGGGATTCGAAAGAAGAATCTAAGGAAAATAAGAAAGAAAAATTAGGTAGAGATTCGAAAGAAGAATCTAAGAAAAAGAAGAAAGAAAAATTACGTAGGGATTCGAAAGAAGAATCTAAGAAAATAAAGGAAGAAAATTTAAAATGGGTAAGTAAAAAGGTACTGAATTATTAAGAAGTGTTCCAAGGAAGTAATATAAAGGAACAGGTAAATATGGTAAGTGAAAAACTTGTGTATCGAAGAAACAAAACTTAGGCAAAGAAAAAAAGGAAGAATAAATTCAAGGAAATCAAGAAAGTGCAGAATACGAAGAAAAACAAAATAAAATTATTATAAACTTAATACTACCTCCCCGTACCAAAATATATCGTGAAGCTAAAAATATAAATTTCACCAAAATAAATCATGAAGCTAAAAATATAAATTTCACCAAAATAAATTGAGAAGCTAAAAACATAAATTTCACCAAAATAAATCGAGAAGCTAAAACTATAAATTTTACCAAAAGAAATTGCGAAGCCAAAATATAAAGTTTAAAAATAAGCACTAAAGAAGAAACTAAATAATTATTAAATAATAAACAAAATATATAAATAATACAAAAATAAACACAGTATTAGCCACACACAAGCTTAAGCAAGGCGTAAGGTAAGTATGTTAAAATAAAGATTGGTATTTATAAAAATAAAAATAAAATATTAAGCAAATATCAAAATTTTAGAAACATTCAGGTAAAAATAACAACGAAAAATTATTATTCAATAAGTTCTGTTAGTAAAGCGTAACAATCCAAGGACTGTTCAACAATCCATTTTTTAAATTGCGTTTATAGGTTTCTAAATTATTTGATGATTAGAATGAGTTGGTACACTATCAAAAATAATTTTTTTAACACAAATAGTAGGCATGTTTTTGAGAACATGCTTTATTATAATATACAATTAACCCATAATATCATTAAGGCAACAATAAATAAGGAAACATAGAGAAACAAATAAAATAAATATAAGAATGAAAAGTAAAAGCAATATCACAGCAAAATTTTATTCCCATATGTGGAAACGGGATCGAATATTCTTACCGCCCAGGAGTCTGGCGTGCCGTAAAAGGCGACTAAAATACATCCCAGTTTTTATTCCCGGTTAATGATGCTGAACTTACTCGAGCTAAAATGCTTCATTATGAACCATAATTAAAGTTTTCTTAGCCT